>QANZ01049867.1:0-41983 GCA_003254925.1 Chamaecrista fasciculata | reverse complement strand
ATGGTTAAAATTACAAAATAACTCCAAAGGGTACCAAAGTGTTAATGGAGAATACCACAGGGTACCAAAGTGTCAAGTTTCAAACCACAGGGTACCAAAGTGAAATAGGGTCAAACCACAGGGTACCAAAGTGTAATTTACCCTTTGAATTATACCAACTCAACAAATTAATGTGTGAGTAATCAAAATATACAATTTTTGATATATTGGTAATCATTCTTCTATTTTCTAAATTATATTAGTAATATCTTTTAGTGTCAAAATTTAAAATAAAATAATTCAACCCATACTATTTACATTTTAGTCCATGATATAAAATATATAATTCAAATCCCCAAAATATACATTTTCTCCCTCCTCTAGTATATATATGGGTAATATTTTTTGTGATGTAAAAATATAAAAACAAAATTCAAAAAAGTAATAGGAAAAAATATATAATTCAATCCCCAAAAATTTACAATTTGATCCCTCTTCCAGTATATATATATATATATATTTATATATATATGGGTAATACTTTTTGTAGTGTACAATATTCAAACCAGTAATGAGAAAAAATATATAATTCATGCCGAAAGAATATACATGTTGGTCTCTCCTCCGGTATATATAGATAATATATTTTGTAGTGCAACAGCTAGAAAAAAATTAGAAAAATATATAATTCATACCCCAAAAATATATATTTTGGTCCCTTCTCTAGTATATTTATGGGTAATATTTTTTATAGTATAAAAATTTTAAAATAAAATTAAACGACAATAATCTTTAAAATAAATTATTTCTTTTCAAATAATTATCTTATTTTTTAATATATGGTATACTGTTTAAATTATTTATCAAATTCTGAATGATAATTTATTGTTAGTTGATGATAAATTATTTGGTCCATGAATTTGTAAAGATTATTCTATTTTGGTCCCTAAATTTATTTTTTGGTCATTGAATTTAAGAGAGAGACACAATCGTTGATGAATGCGATTTTTTAGGGGCTGAGACACACATTTCACTCCATAAGGACCGATTTGTTGAATCGATATAAAATCTTGGACCAAATAGAAGGTTTTTAAAATTTCCATGTTATTTACATTTTGGTCCTTTCATTTCATTACATAAAGCAACTTCAACCTTCATTACAAATATTCACCTTTAGCACAAATTCCAAGACGATTTCATTACCATTTTATTTCATAACAACCACAACCAAATACCAAAATATCATTTCATTATTTCCATCTCATTCCATTATCGATTACCAATTCTACCCCTATACAATTTTCAAAAACCCATATAATTATTTCAACCAACCACAATCATTACATACCTTTTTATATAATTTCACATCCTATTTTTCTCATTACATCTCAAACAATCCAAAGATCATTTATCATTACATTTTCATTACATAATTTTCTCATTACCATTTCATTACATGAAATCATCATTTCATTACATACTTATTTCCCAAACACACTCTTATCTTAATAAAATGATGATCTAGTTAAAATATATTTACGATAGCTTTCCATCTCTATGTTCCTCTCAAAATTTGGATGCCCTCTCTCTTTTTTTTACTGTGTTTGTTTGTAAATAGTGGAATGAGTGGGTTCAAAAAGAGGGATTGAGAGGTTGGAAAGAGTAAATGAGTAAGTTGAACAGTAAATGAGGGAAGTTGGGGAGAGTGAAAGTGGAGCATTGGGAAGCAATAGAAAAATTTTTGAAGTAAAAATTTGTGCTTTCGATGAATAGATCGTGTCTGACACGCAGACGCGATTACTGCTTAGTTGTCACATGCAACCAACCGTGTTAATACCGAGGAGATGTTTTTTTAAAAAAATATATAAAAATAATAATGAACGTTTCAGTTGGACCATCCATATCAAAAAAAGAAGCAAACCACCTTTTTATGTCAACATTTTGGTTCCTCCATGCAAAAAATGCCCAACCAAACACTAAAATTTCATTAGATTAACCTTCATTTCATTATATTATCAATTATCATTTTTACTCTTATACAATTTTAAAATCTCATACAATTATTTCAACAAACCACAATCATTACATACCATTTTAAATAATTTCACATCACATTATCTCTAATATCTCTCAAATTATCCAAATACTATTTTATCATTTCATTCCATTATCAATATCTCTCCAATATAACCCAATAATGTACTAATACTTTGGGTGAGTAGATAAATTCTCGAGCCCGCAAAAACTAACTCCACCTGTAGTGGCGAGCTGAGTTGGTTTGGGCTCGCGGGTTGGTTTGGGTAAAAAAATTTCAGCTCGCATGTATCCAAGTTGGGTTGCTGGTTCAGGGTTTATAAACCCAACCCAACCCGCGAGCCCGAATATATATAATATATATTTTTTTATTAATTTCCATATAATATGTCTTCTCACTTTCTCAGTCTCTCAGTTAACTTTGCCCTAATTTCTTTCAGATTCTCGATTCCTCTCTGCACAGTCATAGCCACTATCACTCGTTCCTCTTCTCTCCTTCAAACCCTAGTCGCAGTCGGCCACCACCATAAAATCATGCCTCCTCCATCTCTTGCCTAGTCGTCGCCCATCGTTGCCGTTGAAGATAAGTCGATAACATTGCAGCGAGCCAATGATTTCGACTCTCTCTCAGTGTCTCTCCTCTTTCATTCTCCTCTAAACTCGTCGGTTGTCTCTCCTCGTTGCTTTCTTCGTCGGCGTTGTTAGTTGTCGGCATTGCTTGCCGCTGACGTTGCATCGTTTTCAACTTTCTCTCTCGGTGTCATTATTTCTCCTAAAATCTGAAGGTATATCTGCTAATTGTCTATGTTGCTTTTGTTTCTTTTCAAATTTTTAGTCCTTAAAAATAATTTGAAGTTATGATCTGCTAATCGTCTATATTGATCGTCTTTGCTGCTAATCTAAATGCCATATCGTTTCTCTCAGTGTCGTTTCTACCATTTGCCCGGTTTCTTTCTTTTCTTCAACCATCTGTTATAGTTTTTTTTTTGGTTGAATTTTAGTTTTAAGGATGCTCGATCAAGGAGCACAAGCACAATAAGGTCGACATATTCCATTATCTCAATATAGTAGTGGTACTAGTAACCAAGTTGTTATTGCACCAACACCTACTCCACCAAGTGTTGAAGCACCAATAGAAACTACAAAAGTGAAGTAGTCCATGTATTAATCCACAGAAGTCAGAACAGAGGAGGTAAACAAAAACCTATTAGGGCACCTTCACATGTTTGGAATCACTTTACTAAGAAAGAAACTGGTGATAGGTATGTTTGTAATTACTGTGCAAAAAGTTATGCATGTGAGGCAAGGAGTGATAGAACAAGTACTTTAAATAGACACTTGATTGAATGTCCAAAGAATCCAGATTGGCAAGTAGATAAGAAACAAAAGAAACTTGGATTTGAGAAAAAACCTAAGAAGGAAGATGATGGCCATGCTGTAATAAAAGTACTTGGAATTCAATCAAGAAGAATGTAGGCAAGCACTTGTATAACTTGATGGCTATGTTGTAATATTTCTCTGGTTTAAACTTCAATTGAGATTCATTTAACATTTTTGTTTTTTAACTCAATCTAAAGTACAGAAAAGTGCTTTGCTTCATTTTAAAGTCTGTGAATTAATCTTGTAACTAAGCTCTAACAATGAAAAGTAATTTGTAATTTCTCAAAACTTAATGAAGTATTGAATGAAGTATCCCAATTAAGATACATCTCCAAACATAACAAAAAGTGGGTCACGTTCAAATTAATATCAATAGAGGGACATGTCACATGTGATCTTTCAAATTTCAGTGGAATTGGAACCCAACCTAGAGAAATAGCATGCATAGCAACAACATATTCATGAATGAATATGATTGATGAAATGAACTCTTCTAGCGTTTTGAAGGAGGCGTGTACGACCATCCAATAAACAAGGAATGGTAGAAAAAAATATTAAAAGTTTGTGACATTCTCTGTACAATGGCATAGCTGCACTCCAAATCAAAACCATCATCCACATCGTTGTTTTCATGGACATCCTCATCGTCCTCGAATGGTGGGTCTAAAACAGGCCCTGGAGTACACAGGTTTCTCACGGTCACTACCTTCTTCCTCCGATCCGCCGCCGAAATCCATCGATTCCTCGAGGTTGAAGTGCATCTCCTGAACGGAGGACCACCGCGGCGGGCCGCCGAACACATCCTGGAAATCAACGTCGAAGTTTCGTAACGGCGTGCTCGAAATCGTCGACGACGGTTTGTGAGCGTGAGGATTGTAGAGATGGGAAATTTGGTCTGGAATTTGAAGAAATTTGAAAAGAGGAATGAAGGAGAATTTGAAAATTGAATTGCAAAATGGTGAGAATTTGAAAGTGGATGGCAAGGACGAAGATGAAGAAATTTTCGGCATGGTGAAATAGTGAGAAAGAGAATGGGTAGGTGAGAGAAGAAGGAGGTGGCGGCCTGCGTTTGGTGAGATTGAGATGTTGTAGATTGAGATTTGAAATTCAAAATTTGAAATGGAAAAGAAGATAATAGACAGGAGATGTTGAAGCGGGAATATGAGACAAATCTGAATATCTGAATCTGAATAATCTGAATAAATCTCAATAAATAAATCAAATGTGAAAATTGAAAAACAAAAGTGGAGGACGCGTGTGATCTCCTGGCTGCGAGTAAGAATAACAACAGTAAAACAACTTACGTCAAGTCAGCGGAAGAAAACATTGTTTAATTGGATTAAATAGATTGGATTAAATAGATTAGACATCAGAACATATTTTTGTTGTAGATCAATTTTTAAAATGAGCCTTATCCATTGTTTTTTCAAAAATGTTTTAAAATTCATTTATTTATTTCAAATAATTTTATAAAAATTTAGTGGGAACTATTTTTTTTCAAAAAGTCATGAATGACATGTCTATGTTGGANGCCCCTCTCTCTGCTCCTTCCATCAATCTTGTTCACTTCTACCTTATTTGTTTATTTCTTATTATTATTCTTGGGTCAAACTGTCAAACCTACCAACCAAAAACTCACCTCACCTCTTTCTTCAATGTTCGCAATAATTTTTTGGGTTGGACTTCTGTCGATCTTTCTGACATGCGCGCCTTGCCCGGTAATTCTGCGGGTGTCTTCCTTTATTACTACATTAACTACCAAAAAAATATTTAAATGAGCAAACTAGTGAATAGTGATAGCGAAAGGAGATGGATATATGGATAATGGATTCCATTCACCTTTCCCCCTTCCTAACTCCAAAGTCAACCCCTCGCTTACTCTATCCTAATCTCTTTCACCACCAATTACTCCCTGCAATTGTTAGGCCGCACCATTAATTTTCAGTTGGAATAACATTAGTTTTTACTTTTTACTTCACTCCTTAACATCAATAAAAAGGATACCAATAGTTTCAAATAAGCCAAAGTGCGAATTTAATTATGTAACTTTGCTTCAGGTTCCAAATCAGTTTTATATCTTTTTTTCTCGAATTTGGTCATGTATCTTTACTCCAGGTTTCAAATCAGTCCTATATTTTTTTTTTGTCTCACTTTTGGTCCCATATCTTTTGAAAACCTTCCACCGTTAGTCCTTCGTCCATTTTAAATTACAGTTTAGTCCTGAAAACTTTCTTCTATCACCTCCCTCCTCCAAATTTTAGATTTTCGAAAATTCATTCTTAAAACATTTTAGGGTGATTATTTGAGTAAGATTTCAATGAAGATTAGGATTTTTGGATGAGTTTTTGAGTTTCTCGGCAATTTCCGTACGTTTTCCGACGAGTTTGGTGCATTTTATGGTGGATTTTAAATTTTCTACGTTTTCAATTTTGGTCCCACTGTCATTTGCTTTAATTTGTGTTGTTTTTGCATTTCTATTTCATTTCATGAAGAATTCATGGATTATGGACCAAAATGTAAGGTTTGAGAATCTTCAATGATGCTCTTTCGCTTTCATTTTGATAGTCAGGGACTAAAGTCAAAGGGATTTGAAGTTTTCAAGACTAAAGTATGATTTAAAATGGACGGAAGACTAACGGTGGGAGGTTTTCAAAACATATGGGACCAAAAGTGAGATAGAAAAATATATAGAATTGATTTGGAACTTAGAGCAAAGATATATGACCAAATTCGAGACAAAAAAAAGATATAGGACTAATTTGGGACCTGGAGCAAAAATTACTTTCATATCTTTAAATTTTGAGACAAGTGTCTGTTGTACTTTTAATTATTTTTGATCGACACGGTTTCAACCCAACTTTCCCTTAAATGTACATTTTTAACATAGAAAATCAATTTTGGGTTTTCTCATATCGCTTTCGACAAAACTATTTCGCCAACTTTTGCTCACCGTTGTTCATCGTCGTTCATTATTGTTCATTGTCGTTCACCGCCGTTCGTTGTCGTGTACTATTGGTCATCGTCGTTCATCATCACTCATCACCGTTTGATGAACCGGAGTTGGAGGGGNTTCATCATTACTCATCACCGTTTCATGAACCGAAGTTGAAGGGGGTTATATTTACTGATAAAGACAACAACAATAATTGAGGACAAAATGAAATTGATCTTTAATTGACTTTTTAGCTAGACTCTTCAAGAAATATTCTACTTGTTTACTTGTATATATGTCTATTAGATTCTAGTACATACTTTGGTAATGTATAGAAAGAATACTTCATTTATGATTTTTTGAATATGGTGTACGAACATATATGTGGCATCATTTGCAATTTTTGAAGTTTTTATCGGCATTTATAAATCTATGATTATTTTCATTTTGTCTATTCTTGAAATTATAATATTATATATTATATTATATATATATATATATACGCCNATATTATATATTATATTATATATATATATACGCCGTGTCGTGTCCTGTAAAATTAAGAATTTGACGTGTCGACGTGTCTGTGTCAGTGTTCGTGTCTGTATCCGTGTTCGTGTCCGTGCTTCCTAGACAATGGCTCTAATATCTCACAAGAAAAACAAGAAAAAAGTCAGAAAACCAAAGCTCCAAGACTTTCAATGAACAAAACCTTGGACTTGTAATCTACAAATAAATGAATTCATGGGCATGGTCACTAAGCAAGAGAATACAAGAAAGTGAAAGTTTTGTTTTAGTTTTCAAGCACATCTGGTGTGATGATGACCTAGTTAATTAGCTGGGGAAATCATTATGAATAATAATAAGCATATAAATATATGAATATATCAAGAAAAATAAATAAGCAAAAGTATATATCCTCAATCAATAACCATGATCATATGCTCAAATGTTCTTCCCTAGGTAAGCTTTGAACAGTATCTGACCATCTTCCAGGTGAATGATCGCTACTATTTGATGAAACTTGAGCCTCTGCTCTTGCATCTCTAATCATCTTCAAAACTTCTCTCATTGTTGGTCTATTTTCTGGTACTTGAGAAACACAAGCCATGGCTATGTTCAAGAGTGCCTGAAGCTTCTCTTCTGAGGCTTCATTCCCCGAGGCCGGATCATCCCCGGACCCGGATTCGGTCTCTTCCTCGCGCACGGACCGGACCCATCTGGGTATGTCCGAGCCGTGTTCCTGGACAAGGTCTTGGAAGGGTGTTTTCCCTGTGAGGAGCTCAAGGAGAAGCACCCCAAAGCTGTATACATCAGCAGGCTGAGTTGGTGGCCTCCGGAAGCCGCGGCATTCGGGTGCTCGGTAGAACAAAGTGGTGGCACTGGGTTCTTCCATTGAGTCAGGGTTTATGAACAATGTGAGTCCATAGTCTGTAAGACAGGACTCGAAATCCGAACCGAGCAACACATTGGAGGATTTCAGGTTTCCATGGCTTAGCCCTGGGTTTTGGTGAATGTAGAGAAGACCAGTTGCAAGGTCTTCTGCTATTTTAAGGCATGATGTCCAGTGAAGAGGCTTCCCTCCACCACTAGCTTTTGATCCTGCGTGCAATAATACATACATATGATACACTTGTTCATTGCAACAACTAAGTCATTTCATTCCATGGTTGATATACATAATATAGAGTAAACTAACATTTTGGTTCCTAATTTATTGAAATGATTGGTTTAGTCTCTGAGAATTTATGACTCGTTACAAGTAAATCTCTCTTTGAATACCCTATCTTTAGACAATTCAATCACTAGAGCGACTAAATTATAACGAGTCATGAATTTTTCGCCACTAAATTCGTCATTTCAAAAACTTAAGGACACAATACTCATATTATCCCGGGACTAAGTTGATAGTTTACTTGATACCAACATTCAAAAGTAGAATTTGTCTCCTTTCTTCCTAAAACATGGAATACTATATGTAGATATACAATTCTCAATTTCTCATTCTTTCAATAATCCAGAACATCAAGGACAGCATGCCAATGTCAAGTGACAGCAATAAAGAAGGCAGGAATATCCAAACCAAGAGAATGTAAGGAGGGCACAGTATATGCGTTTGAGAATTGAGATATTAATATAAAGCTAATCATCAATGTTTCACTTAAAAACTTTAATTTTGGTAATGAAATAAAGTAGTTAAATTAGAGCCATTCAAATAATTAGTGAGTTGGAAGTATGACAACATATGGGCTCTACCTTTATCTCACATTTAAGCAGACAAAAATTGGAGGATCTATATGGCATTTTAGCAATAGTCAAATGCAAGTTGACAAAAGTAGGTATCACTGGTGGCTTGCTGTCATCTCAAACAGATCGCTTCACAGTTCATTAGTTTTAGAAAGAAACTCTCCAGAGCCTCATGTGCCATTGAGGGCGAAAAAGAAAAGGAGAAATGATTTTGGAATGGTGGAAAAATCATATCTTAGGTCATTGTTATAAAGATCCTCTAATAAAAAAAAATCTTAGTCAAATACTAAAATTGATCCTAAATGTTTGCTCTTGAGTTTCTTTTGGTCCTAAATATTGTCATTTAGTTTCATTTGTCTCAAACTACTGAATGTAGTCATATCTCTTTTGTTTTAAGTTTGAACGTGACAAGTTCAGAACTACATGTTACTTTTGATGAGTATTTTCTCTATCCAGATGGGATCATAAGCAAACAAGGTCAAATTGGATCTCAAAAGTGAGCCACTCGTTTCACAATCGAAGAGCGAAGTTGGTCATATCTCTCTCGTTTCAAGTCTAAATATGACGAATTCGGAGTTGAGTTATTTTTAATGATTCTTTTTTGCTCAATTGAGATCATCAACAAATTAGATCAAATCGAATTCAAAAAATGGATATGTGAACCAAATTGTTTTTTTTTTTTATTTTTTTTTTACTTTTTGGTTCTAAACTCACTTTCGAGTTTGATTTAATCTCATCTGTTGATGGTCCCAACTGGACAGAAAAAAGAACTTGATAAGAATAACCTGTAACTCTGATTTCATTGCATTCAGTTTTGAAACAAGAGATATGACTAATTCCACTTGTTTGACCCTGAAATGAGCAGCTCACTTTCAAGACCGATTTGATCTCGTTTGCTAACAGTACAAACTGGCCAGAGAAAATACTCATCGAAAGTAAAATGTAGTTATGAACTGGTCATATTTAATCTTATAACGAGAAATGTGAAATTTTGAGACCAAAACGAAACTAAATAACATATAAAATCAATATGAAACTTTTGAAACATATAGGATCAAAATGAACTTAAAGACATACATTTACAACTAATTTGAGCATTTGACCCAAAAAGTTTATTTATATTCTCTTCAGAAGTTATTTTTGCATTCTCCTAACCACTATTATGATTGGTCATACAAAAACTTCATAACTTGTATCTTTACTTTATTTATAAATCTCATAGAAAATATCTAAAGAATCTCAACTAAGTCTAGTCCTTGGAAAGCTAGTTTAATTTCAATTTTTCCAGTTATATTTCAATTTGACACATGAAGATTTGGATTAGCTAGGAAAAATTCAAAACTTAGAAGTTTGGTTTTACCATGCAATTAAAAAGAAAGAGAAGATCTATTTTTTAGTTTTTGAATTTGTCTTAAAACTAAGATTTAGTCTCTAAATTACAAATATAGTTTTTAATCCCTAATGTTTTTCACAAATATTTATTTATTTAATCTCCGTACATAATATTTATAAAAAATAGAAAAAAAATAATATTCAGAAACTAAATCATAATTTTAAAACACATTCAAATATTCATTAAAAAAAGGTCAAAATGCAAATTTTGTCTCATATCTTTTGCTTAATTCCCAATTTAGTCATGCATATTTTTTTGTTACGCTTTCGATCCTATACCTTTGCATAAGTTCCCAATGTGGTCTCATATGATTTTTGGTCTCACATCTTTTAGTCAGGTTATTAGAGAATTGGTCATATATCTTTGCAAGAAGTTTTACCGTTAATTCCACCTGACT
The DNA here is from genome assembly GCA_003254925.1 of Chamaecrista fasciculata. NCBI lineage: Eukaryota > Viridiplantae > Streptophyta > Magnoliopsida > Fabales > Fabaceae > Chamaecrista > Chamaecrista fasciculata. The sequence goes on along the minus strand of QANZ01049867.1, from coordinate 31,621 downwards.
TATAGATACGAGACTAATTCTGCACCTGGCCAAAGATATGGATCCAAATTGGGACTTGACCTAAAGATATGAAAGTAAAAGTGTAATAAAAAATATAAGGGACTAAACTGAAAACTAAACAAAAGATATAAGATTAAATTTACACTTCGTGATAAAAAAAATTATCAATAATGACTATGTAGTATGTTTGGTTGAACAAAGCCTCATTAATTTTTTATTAGCTTTTAGTTGGGAGTCGGAAAAAGCTAACATGAGGGGTCGGACTCATAAATGAGTTGTCAACAAGAGAGAGAGAGACAGAGACCACGCCTCTTTTATAAAAACCTGAAATTCAATTTTCATCAAAACAGATTGACATGGAAAGCACAACACAAGCTAGCTTTAGTCATTATTTTACTAAATCTGTGTGAGAGGGATAGATTTGGGACATAGGGTATCATATATATATATTTATAATGTGGTCCCCTATTATAAGGCCATAACCCAAAAGATTATAAACTTTTAGGTTCTTCTCACCACATGTTTGTATGCTCTAAACACGTTCAATTATAGTTTAAATGATTTGGACAACAAACACCCTTTCTCTCACATGAACATGATGGACACTTTAATGGTGAGACATCATAAAAACATTGATCTTACAATAATTATAATTAGGACAGCAAGTATACGCTTTTTAATAAATTTTCAGATCAACGTTTTGATTAGTGAAAGCAAAAATACTGATGATGTTATTACAAAATAACTTTTAATTTCGCCCTTCAGAATTATTAAGCTAAATTACTATATTACAAGTTTATTCTCATGACCAAATTTGTATTTAAGTTAAAAATCTCTAAATTATAGATAAAATATTAATTTGACAATAGCTAAAAAACAAAATTGAAAATCAAGTATGTATGAAAAAACTAAATAAATTCTTTTTCTCTACTCCAATTTTAAATCTCTCACTCAGTTTTCATTAGCATAATATATTACTCTCTACTAACCAAATCTCCATGCAAGTAAAAGATTCTCTAAATTAATATTTTATTAATTGATTTATTAAATTATAGATAAAGTTAAGATCAAATAATAACAGTACAAAAAATTATCTTTAACAGATTCATTTGATAATATTTAAAAAGCTAAATTGAAAGTCACGTATCAATTTAAAAAAATCTCTAAAGTCCCTAAACCAATTTTTTTAAATCCCCCATCAATTTCTCCTCAATTAACAAAAAGAGCATAAACAAATTAATAAACAAATCAAATCCCAAAAAATTAAGAGAAAACCTACTATTTCATCTCTGAATCTACACCGAATCAACTAATCGGATAATCAAAATATACTACTCGGTCGTATTTGTCAACGATTTGGTCCTTGGGGATCAAATTCAGGACCAAAAAATTCAAATTCAGAGACCAAATAATATATAATTTGTACAAATTTAGAGATAAAAAAAGTATAAAATTAGTTTAAATTTAGAAACCAAACAATATAAACTTAGTACAAATTTAGAGATGCAAAAATATATAATTAATTCAAATTCATTGACTAAATATTATTAATTGAGTATAAATTGATAGATCAAAAAGGTATAAAATTAGTTTGTCACTTAGGGATCAAATAAATAATTGAAATATTTCAATGACGAAATTATGTATTTTGATTATTTAGGTATTAATTAGTTGATTTGGTGCAAATTTAAGGATTAAAATAGTAAGTTTTCACCCCAAAAAAATTAAAGAACATAGAGAGAGTATGTATAATGTGGGAGTGGATCTGCTCAATTATAAGAGTGATAACGTATGGTGAAGTATGAATCTCAAGCATCCATTTCTTCTGCCATAATTGGGAACTCAATCATAAATCAATCAGAAATAGAATGGATGATTGAGATTCATACTTCATCATACTTTATCACTCTCATCATTTTGAACACATCTCCTCCAGTGTAATGTATGATGCATGATGAATGAAATGAATGTGGGGGCTAAATTTGGAAATTAGTTATTCAATAGTGATTAACTATGAGCCTATCTATGAGTATAGTATAGAGTATAGTAGCATACCGTGAATGAGAGAGAAGAGACTGCCATTAGGAAAATAATCATAAACAAGAAGTCGTTCCTCTTTAGCTTGAAAATAAGCCCTTAGTGGCACCAAATTCGGATGCCTCAACCTACCAATAACCTCCACGTGTCTCCTAAATTCTTCAACACCAGGATACCGAGCATCCTTAAGCCTCTTCACAGTCACAATAAACCCAGATTCCATCACTGCTTTATACGTACTTCCCATACTACCCCTACCTAACGTCTCCGCCGACGCCTTCAACAAATCCTCAAGGCTATAATTGTAATTCAACTCACTATTGTTTTTGTTATCTCCTACACCGCAGAACACCAACTTCCCTAGTCCCTCACCTTCCCACGAAAATCCCCCTGCTTTTCCGCTATTATTACCTCCTCTGCCACTCCCTGTTGTTGTTGTTGCTGTTGCTTCTCTTGTTGCTTCGTCTTCTTCGGTTCTTGCTTTTTCTGGCTGCTTCTTGTTTTTCTTCTTTCTTTTACAGATCAAAAATGTCAGAAGAACCAAGCATATCAGAACTAGGACGAACCCTCCTATGCTTCCTGATATAATTTTTATCAGTTTTTTTCTTGACAATGATGGCGTTGGTGACTTTGTGTTTTCCGGGATTAACGGATAGCTAGGACTTATTATCGACGGTGGTAACGCGGTGGTGTTATTGCATTTCTGGTGGACCTGTTCGCCGCAGAGTCCCGGGTTTCCTGAAAACGACGACGTATTGAACCGGATCAACGCCGAGGTCACCGGGATCTCGCCGGAGAGTTTGTTGTTGGAGACGTTGAGGTATCGGAGAGTGGTTTGGTTGAAACCAGGGATGGTTCCGGTGAACTGATTATCTTGCAAGTAAAGAATGTAGAGTCGCCGGAGTTTCAGCAACGACGGCGGAATATTGCCGGAGATTCGGTTATCGGAGAGAACGACGACTTTGACGCGGTGGAGGCCGGAGATGGAGCTAGGAAATTCGCCGGAGAAATTGTTGTCGTTGAGGTATATGGATTTCAGATTGACTAAACCGGAGAGGTCGGGGATTAAACCGGAGAGCGAGTTGGATTTGAAGCTAAGAACACGAAGTTGATCGAGGCGGTTCAAGATGCTAGGGTTTAGTGAACCGGTTAGGTTTAGATTCTCGAGAACTAGTTTTCGGACTCTTCCATTGAAGCAATCTTTGACTCCTTCCCAGTTGCAGACATTGGTTCCGGATCGCCATGGAAGTTTGTTGTGAGCATCAATGGAGGATTTCAGTGCTAAAAGTGCTCCAGCATCGTCTTCTTCTCTTGATTTAACTGGTTGGAGGAGAGAGAATGCATAGATTGTAAGAATGAAGAAGATACAAAACCTGAGAAACTCCATCGCCAAGAGGGAAATCAGGAAATGGAAAATGGGTGTTTGGAAGCAAAGAAAAAGAACAAAAATGGCTAAGGAAATATTTGACTTGATTTGATTTCTATTTGAATCTCCCAATCAATGCATATTAGAATGCGGATTTCATTCACTAATCATCATCACCACACTAGCAAAAATAGGAAAGAATCGTCAATATAAATGCCAAATGGTAAAACCCAAGTGAGATCATCACATGAGGGTTCAGATCTAGTGGGTATTCTTGTAAATGACATGACTATTCAAGTCCAAACTCGCATTTGAAGCATGGATTGGATTCTCGAGTGATGAGAACCCATTTGAAGAAGAGTGAGCTGGTGAGTAAAGGAAGAAGAAGAAGAATCTTGGGTACTTTGACTACCTTATTAGCTGACCAAACAAAAGAAAGAGTGGGAATTATAGGAATGGAAGTAATGGGGTTGGAGAGAAGAAGGAAAGAAAAGCATAGGAAATGAAAATGTAAGAAGAACTCTATTGGTGAGCTCTGAGAGTAGTATGAGGGAATCCATGATGATGAAGAAGAAATTGGGTTTTTTGGGCTTTGGTTTCTCGAAATTCTTGCAGGCTCGCAACACTCACGGACATTATAGCAGTCCTCTCATCATCACGTGAAGCCATTCATTCATTCCAGTTCCCATCAGCAGATCACAGATGAATGAGCCATTCTCTCTCTTACTTTCTTTTCTATGATTTCTATATTATTCTTCTCATGCTGCATCATCATCATTCAACCAAGAGGAAGAATAGTTAATTGATTATTTAATTGAACAAGTAAGGAAAGAAACAAAGAGTACATTTTTATATTGGAATATATGTAATATATGTAATTAGGTGAATAGAAAAAAAGGCAGGGAAATCAGTAACACACATGGTAAGAGAGAGGAAGAGGGGAAATTTTCCAGCTCGAGACTCCAGAACGTCTCTCTAATAATAATGGAAAGATTTATCTATCTATCTATCTGTACTGTTTGGTTCCAGCCTAGTGTTGGAGTATGTACAAGTAATAATTCTCTCCTAGTGTAACAAGTCATTATATTGGTAGACCGGTAAGCGAGTACTTAAGTTTAAAGTTCTTCTAGGGTATATTTTAGATGAAGTGCAGAGAGAAAGTACAGAGAGAAAGAAACAAGTAGAGAGAGAAAGTACAGAGAGAGAAAGAAACAAGTAGAGAGAGAAAGTAGATCCTAATTGCTTAAATTTGAGTTGGGGGACACTTTTAAGAAGACTTGTAACATTAATTTTTGTCTGAACTATTACACAAATAGGTCAAAATACCCATAGTTTAAAAAACAAAATAGGTTAAAGGTTTATTTTGATCTTAAATATATGTCCTAATGTTCATCTTGGTCTATTATGTTTTGAAAATGTTTAAATTGGTCCTAAATGTTGACAAAATATTTTATTTTGATGCCAAACTATTGAATATGACTCGTTTCAAGTTCAAGTATGATAAGTTGTAGTTTCTCTCTTTAGTTGAGTCGTTGGAAAATGAAGTCAAATCGGTCTTAAGAGTAGACGGCTCGTTTCTTGTTTAAACAAGTAAAATTGATCATATCTCTTTCATTTTCAATTTGAATATGACGAATTCATAGCTACGAATTCTCTTAACAAGTCATTTGAACTTAAAATGAAAAATGAGAGAAATATAACCAAATTCAATAATTTAAGATTAAAATGAAAAATTTTACCAACACTTAGAACCAAAATAAAATATTTTATCAATATTTAAAACTAAAATAACCTCTGATAAAAAAATGTGGTAGTGTATGTGTGTGACTGTGTTTATGTGTCATAATCACTAATGAGAAGTAAGAGAGAGAAAGAGAGAGAAAAGAACATGCCCTTTTCCCTCCACAGTTGCAGTGGCAGGGAGGCAAAGGTGAATGAAAGCCCACTTTTATTTTCCTTTTTCTCTCTTTTTTTCTTGCTCTCAGGAAATTGGTGAGGGAATTGAAGGCAAAGGAGAAGAGTCATAAATGTAATTTAAGTTTTCACTAAGTAGAGAAAATGAGTGAGTGTCATAACTCATAAAATAAAATCACTTTTTGTATCTTTGTTAGGTTAAAATCAATTTTATTCCATATATAAAAGATTTTGATTTTAGAAAATAATAAAAGACTTCTTAATTTCCTTTTTATTTTGTGTAAATAATTATTTAAAAGTTTTTATTACACTTAAATAAAATTTTATACCTTTTTTAATACTATTAATTATAATTATGATTAATTTTAGGGTAAATTACACTTTGGTACCCTGTGGTTTGACCTTATTTCACTTTGGTACCCTGTGGTTTGAAACTTGACACTTTGGTACCCTGTGGTATTCTCCATTAACACTTTGGTACCCTTTGGAGTTATTTTGTAATTTTAACCATGATAAATTTTTCAAAAATTACATATTAACCCCAAAAAGTTTTTAAAAAATTACAAATAGGTCCCTATATACATATTATCTAGGGACTAAAATGAAAACTTTAAAAAAATTTAGGGGTCAATATGTAATTTTTGCAAAATTTATTATGGTTAAAATTACAAAAAAACTCCAAAGGGTACCAAAGTATTAAAGGAGAATACCACAGGGTACCAAAGTGTCAAGTTTCAAACCACAGGGTACCAAAATGAAATAGGATCAAACCACAGGGTACCAAAGTGTAATTTACCCTTAATTTTAACTAGATCAATTCATCTTAATTCTTTTTAATATAAATCTTGATAAAAAAATTGTACAAAAATGATTTTTTAAAAAAAAATTATAAGACAGTGAACTAAAATATAAAATATTTTTAAATGAAAATTATTGGGAAAAAAATAAAACCTCTATAAGATTAAGAATAAACTTATAATTTAATTTTTATAAATTATCAAGTGAAGAATCGAATCTCTAAAAGATTTAAATATATATTTATCTTAAAAGATCAAAATAATACATTTTTAATCTCTAAAATATTAAAATAATATATTATTTAATTTATATAAAATTAATTAATATATTTAATTTATATAAAATTAATTAATATATTAGATCTTTCATTAAACAAAATCTCTATATAATCAAGTATGATAATAAGAAATAGAAAAATATTAACCTAAATTTTTTTTTTCCCGAAAGGGAGAAAAAGCTGCCACCTCTTATGCAATAAAATTAAATGGGCAACGTGTCAATCGGACCAACGCTGCAAATAGTTGAAGTCATGTTTAAAGCTTCGTGTGACCACGCCAGCTGTCATTTTCATTTATATATTTCCATTTTCCTATTTTATTTTATTTCTCATAGCTGGACTTTATACTACATTTAAAATTATTTATTACAACATGATCATAATAATAACAGCACTGGTACTAATAAATAATAATAATAATAATAATAATAATTGTTATTAGGTCAAAGTGCAGATTTAAACCTATATTTTTTGCTAAGTTCGTGTTTGGTCCTATATTTTTTTTATTGAAAGTCTCATATATTTTCAAAAGGTCTCAATTTGATCCTATATCTTTTGCTTAAGTTGCAGAGTTGGTCTCGTTTTTTACAAAAAGATCAATCGTTAATCAGTTCTTTTACAAAGATATGAGACTACTTCGCCACCTGACCCAAAGATATAAGATCAATTCTGCAATTGACCCAAAATATGAGACCAAATCTGCAACAAAAAAATATATGGGATATGACATAAAGATATGGGACAAAAAATGCAAACAAAAATATATAAAACCAAATTGAAAACTAAAAAAAATATATGGGACCAAATTACATTTTGACCTTGTTATTATTATAAATTTACGACGGTAGTCCAACTCCGAGGTCTTGATTTTGTGCTCGTGTTTGGTTGACCATGTACAGTTACCGAAATTATAGGTGTGGGTTGTGACTTTGAGGTAAGTATGTAATAAATAGTTATAATATTAAAAGGTTTATTTTTAATATTTTGATGAATTGCTTTTTAAAAAAGTTAATCTTAATGACTTATTCCAATCATTTAAAATTTAATTATATGATTAGCATTAAAAATATATTAAATTAAATATCTAAATATTAATAAAAATAATATTATCTAATCATTCACTATGAAATTGATTATTTTAAAAAATTACTATGTGAATTTAAATAAATAAATATTATGATGTCATTCTTTAGTTGAGAAACTCCAACAATTAGGGTATGTTTGGTTGTCCTGTTTCATGTTTTCACTTTCATTGGGCTTAAATGCACATAACCCCCCTGAACTATGGGTCATGTGCATTTTACCCCCCTCAACTTCAAAGTTGCATAAAAAAGCCCCCGAGTTTTGTATATATGTGCAAGATACCTCCTTCTGTTAAGTTTCAGTTAAGTGACTTAACAGAAGTGCCAAATCACCAGCTTAGTTGGATTAATCAACTTACACAAAAAATAAATTACCACCCATGTGATAAGTAATTAAATTTTGTAATTAAAGAAAAAAGAAAACTGCAACAAGACGATGAAGGACGAGATCTGCAAAATACGGCCTCATAGATGGTAGAATAACGTCTTCGTCTGTAGTAGATGAGAACATGATAGTTCTGAATTCTAAGGCCATGAGATGAAGAGGCGATATCATCCAAAAATTTTTCTTCTGTTATCGTCGTCGTTGCCAAGAATGTTTCATTGGCATAATTTTGAAGTAGGGGAAAATTCAAAAATAGTTATTTTTGTCCAACGGTATATATATACATGGGTTTCCAGATTATCTTGTGGAAGTAGCTTATCGTTACAAAAGGCACCTTCAATCTGCAAATATATCACATCAAGATTATATATGTCAAGATTCATATATTGATATATACATGGGTTTGGATTATCTATGCAGTTATCATTTTTGCACCTCTCTTTGTAGCGTCTCATCAAACTCTAGCTTGTCATCTGGCGTTATGTATCTAACTGAGTCAAACGATTTGATATTTCAGTTGAATTTTTTGTCTAACTTTTTTTATATATAAAGCAGAGCATCAATCCCAGGGATCTAATGAATAAAATTTCTGAATCCCTTTTTCCTCCACTATATTATATACGCATAATTAATTTCAAAACCCTAATCAATCAATCAATTAAGCTAACGAAAAACATTAAGAGTGAACCCCACCAAAAATCTCCTTAATCATCATCCACCATCCGCCCGCCGGAATAAGGAAGCCGCTGAGTTCAATCTTTGACGCCGCCATAGAAAAAGACGTCGTATTTTACAGATCTCGTCTTTTCTTTTTTCCAGTTCTCGTCGTATTCTACCTCCGTATAACGTCGTATTTTACAGATCTCGTCTTCTGTTTTTTCCAGTTTTCCTTTTTTTTTTTTAATTACAAAACTTAATTACTTGCCACATTGATGCTTATATGTCTTTTGTGTAAGTTGATTAATCCAGCTAAGCTGGTGATTTGGCACTTCTGTTAAGTCACTTAACTGAGACATAACAGAAGGAGGTATGTTGCACAATATACAAAACTCAAGGGCCTTTTTATGCAATTTTGAAGTTGAGGGGGGTAAAATGCACATGACCCATAGTTCAGGGGGGTTATGTGCATTTAAGCCCTTTCATTGGGATTGAGAAATATATTGAAAATGTGTTTTGCATAATTTTTTTAAAAATATTTCTTGAAGCATGCTGAAAACAGCAAACGTTAAAAAGATATTTTCAGTATTTTCAGAAACAAACTTTTGATATTTTGTAACTTTACAAAAAAAAACTATTTAATCATATTAATATTATCATTTAATAATAATCAAACTTAAAAGCATATAAAAATTAGCGCTATTCAAATTAGCATAATTTAGAACTAAAAATAGAAATTTAAAAATAAAAACAGAAAATAAAAACATGAAACATTTCTTTAAATTAAATAAAAATGACGGGATTTGAACTCTATTAACTACTTTGATGCCTAAGTCAATAGGTGCTTAAGAGAGAAAGAAATAAAAATGAATGAAAATAAACATCATACTTTTGAACGGAGGAGGACAAACTGATATATATTGAATTTCACATGAAATAGATGAAAAGAGAATAGTTGTAATGGACATATCTGATTGAGTTGTTAAAGTATACTTATCAAAATAATTATGAGAATGAAAATTTGATAAAACTTTTAAGATTGATAGCAACAAAGTAAATATATAAAATAAAAAATGAAATGATAGAAGTTGATGTGTTATGTGTATATATAAATCTCAAATTAACTACAATTTAATTAGTGAAGAATTTTAACTAATATTATAATCAGTTTTCTATCAGCTCTATTTAATAATTATTAGATGTGTGAAATTTTTCAAAATGTGGGAAAAAAAAGAAAAAAAAAATCCTGTTTGTCTAAAATGTAATACTCCACATGAGCCATGAGCCACCAAATAATTGTTTATCTGCAAGTTAGGTCAATTGTGATTCAATTGGCAAAACAGATTAATTGCTTGACCTAAACAATTGGAATTCATTATCGGCCAAAGTCTTATTTTGGTCCCCCAGTTATGTTTAGTGTTCCAAATTGGTCCCCTAGTTATTTTTCGTTCCATATTGGTCCCCCAGTTATTCAAAACTGGACAAAGTTGGTCCTTTAACAGTTTCCATCCATTTTTTTGTTAAAAAAAAAGACAAAATTGATTTTTAAATCCTAAAAGTTTAAATTTTTTGCATCAAGGACCTTTTTCTCTATAATAGGACCAAAATGTAAGAAATAAGAAATAACTTGGAGTTTTTAGTTTATTTCACAAAAAGAAAATAATCTATCTCTCCCCTCGACATTCTCTCTCTCTCCTCTGAAACTCCAAATCGATCCTTTGCAANTTCCATCCATTTTTTTGTTAAAAAAAAAGACAAAATTGATTTTTAAATCCTAAAAGTTTAAATTTTTTGCATCAAGGACCTTTTTCTCTATAATAGGACCAAAATGTAAGAAATAAGAAATAACTTGGAGTTTTTAGTTTATTTCACAAAAAGAAAATAATCTATCTCTCCCCTCGACATTCTCTCTCCCCCCTCGACATTCTCTCTCTCTCCTCTGAAACTCCAAATCTGATCCTTTGCAAATTGCATCCTCTGTTTCTCTAACTCCACCATTTGCCTCTGCTTCGCCGATTCTACTCTCTCATAGATCTCTCTGAAACTTTCTATTGCTTGCGCCAACTCTCTATACCCAAATTCAAAATCCCTATAACTCTCCTTCTTTTTCTCCCTTTCTCGTCCCCTCTGTCTACTCCCAATCGCACTACTCGACCTCGACGCATCTGAATCGTCACTTCCGGCGTCGGCAGCGGCTACCGCGAAAGCTGAGAGGTTCCAGCGAAAATACGAATCGTCGATGTTCGCCGGGGATGGCGCCGGCCGTTTTTGAGTGCCGGATCGGGACCGACAGGCGCGTGCGAGATTACCCAGGCCGGAGACTTAGCAGGAGGGGTGGTACGGCGGCGGTGGGTGTTCGTCATCGCCGGCGGCGAGTGTCTCTTAAGTGGAAAGGTATCGTCGATGAGAGCATCGAGGCGAGCGAAGAATGGCCCAACGACTAGTGTATTCGGCGACGGCGGCGTCAGAGGAACTCATAAAAAAAAAAAANACACGGACACAGCGACACGCCAAACTCTCAAAATTACGCGACACGACACGGCATATATTTATATATATAAATAATTAAATATTCATAGTTTTTAATGAAAAATTTAAAAATTACAACTTTTATTCATAATATATGTCATATTTATTATTATCTTCTCTTGTTTGTCATGTTAAAGTTATAAAAAATTGATTTATATTCTAAAATTTATGGATATGTGTCGTGTCGGTGTCGTACGGGTGTCAGACACTGACACGTGTCTGACACGGCGACACGCCTTTTAAATGAAGTGTCCATGCTTCCTAGAGGAGAACTCATTTATTATTCAATCAACAAAAATATTATATTATATAAGGAAGAACTGAAGTACATGAATTTAAAATATTAAAAAATTCTAACTAAATATCCTAAAAATTAATTCCAAATCTGATGGACAATATCTCAACAGACTGGGAACATAACAAAAAAAGGTAATTGAAAATTTAATCTTCCTAAATAAATGGACCTAACAACAATTAAACTAATAATAAAATATGCTAACAAAATATAAATAATTAATTTTGAATCATATTCTCGACAAACACTTCAAAGGTAACATTGGAAAGTATTTAAATTTTATAAAGTGTCCTCAAATTTTTATTTTGATTGTCTATCTAAAGTTTTATCTTGACTTATTCAGACTTAACCTATCTTGCGCACTTGGATATAGTGGAAAAGTCTCTCAACAAAAATAATTGTATTTACGAGGTCTCGAATCTGAAACCGTATTAAAACAATATCAAGTCGTTTAGACTAATCATTTTATTAGTAAAGTGTCTTCAAATTGATTATTAATAAACCTACTTAAAATGAAAAGAAAAAGAAAAACAAGTGAAGACAAAATAAACAAACATGAAAGAGTGACAGTGATATTTAATCTAAAGAGACCACTAGTTTCCACTGCAAGCTCTTGGAATTAAGCCAAAAAAAACCAGAATGCCGTGAACACAAGCCACAAAATTTGCAAATACAAAGCAGCCAACAAATATCATCACTCATATTTAAGTGATATTGAGGAGAATAAAATACTCTTAGTAAGAGGATTTTAAATTGCAAGTGTATTGTAGCTTTATGTCAAAATTTTAAAAAGATGTTTAAGGAACATTAGGGAATGAAAAAGTGACAACAAAAGTCCCATTTAATTATTCTTTTTGTCTTATTCCTTAGAAAGATAGCAAACCAAGTTTGTTCAAAATCTCTTATGTTTAGTCCCTTTACACTCTTGTCCAACGTGAAATACTTCTATTTTTACATATTTTTTAGTACATATACTCTTTTCTTTAATATTCTAATTACATATTAAAAAGCATATAAAATAAAATTTAATCTTGACCAACTTTATTTAAACTTTTATTAGTCTATGTTTTATTTGCTTCGTATATAATTTTTTATTGATATATACACATTGAAAAGCTAGGAAGCATGGACACTTCATTTTGAAGGCGTGTCGCCGTGTCAGACACGTGTCAGTGTACGACACTCGTATGACACCGACACGACACATATCTATAAATTTTAGAATATAAATCAATTTTTTGTAACTTTAACATGATAGGCAAGACAAAATAATAATAGATATGACATATATTATGAATAAAAATTGTAAATTTTAATTTTTTTCATTAAAAATTATGAATATTTAATTATTTATATATATAAATATATGCCGTGTCGTGTCGCGTAATTTTGAGAGTTTGACGTGTCGCTGTGTCCGTGTCCGTGTCGTGTCCCATGTCCGTGTCAGTGTCCATGCTTCATAGTTGAAAAGTGTATAAAATAAACAAATACTCTAGTTTTAAATTTATGATTATTTTTTAAAAAAGAGACTTGTTGGTAACTCTCGTGCTAACTCCAATTTCCCAGCTCCTACAAAGATGAATGGAAAATAAGAGTGAGCTCCCAAGATGAACCTCCAAGAAAATTAACTAAATCATATCAGAATGAGGAGTTTTCTACATATAAAATTGTTGAGAGGTTAAAAGGTAATTTTCTCTTAGGTAATCTATATCTATACTATCCAAAAACAATAATGTTTTCATTTGCCACGTGTCGAGCATTTGTTGTGAGTTTGCTACAATTTAAAATCCTCACTCTTCCTACTTTGCTGACACATGTTACAATTTTTTCCTTCTCATCTTTTTCTTCATCCCGCCTTGAAGGTATTTTTTTTCTTCTCCAACATATCATAATTAATTTCAAATGCCAAATCTCATTCAAATTTCAAATTCAAATTTATTTTATCTTGCCTTGCCCTTTTATCTTAATTCAAATTTTGAAAAGCATGCACATATCCCCATTATTGCCCCTAGAGTTCATCATCTTCCTCAGACTTCATCTTCATCTCACATATCCATTCTTTCTCACATCCTCTCTACATCTTATTTCTCTCTCTATCATTTCCTCTCAGATTTCTCTCCCTCTTTCCTTCCTTCTCTCTTCCTAAACTTCTCTCCTTCTCTCCCCTAAACTCTGAATCATCACCATCAGCCGCCATCGTAGCCACCGTTCATCATCGTCGGAACGTCATCGTCAGCCACGACCACACCTCGGAACATCGTCGTCAGCCACACTAAGCATCATCGTCAAGATATTTTTAAGATTTGTGAGTTGAATTAATGAAGTTCCTTTGCTTTCCGATTCCGATTCCGATTCGGATCTATTCACCGATTCTGATTCCGGCCGACTCCGTTTGCGAGGTAAGATTCTGAGCCGTTATTATCTTCATTTCCATATCTGCATTGTGGGTTTTGTTTTTGGGATTTGGGATTTGTTATTCTGAAATTTGGAATTTAGAAATTGTTGGGTTGTTTGTGTGTTCAAGAGCAGAATCAGAAAGGATGACCGCGGTTAACAATAATGGAACGAAGAATGGGTAATGGGTGAAACATGAGAGTAATATTAATAAAATGTATTAACTGTTAAATTTGGATTGATATCTTAATGACTAAATTGATTGTAATTGATATCGTAATGACCAAATTGATTGTAATTGCATCGTTTAGGGGCTAAGTTTTATAATTTCATCTTTTAAGTATTAAATTGGGAAATTTATCATGACCAAATCATTAATTTAATTTATATTTTTATCACATTTATATATTGAATTGTAGATTAAATTGATCAATGGCTTGATTTTTTTTTCTGATATTCCTTGCCTGCTAGAGTGATTCCTAAAGCTCTGTTGCCTTATGAGGTACCTTTCTAATTATGACCCTTCATTGCTATGCTCAATTTTCTGCTTCTTTTTAGGTGGAATCAATCTTCTTGATATTAATTAATAAAAGCTTTACTACTGAACAATTGAACTAACGTTGTTTGCATTTTAGATATCTGGAGAAACATTTGGAGAAGTGAAAACAGTGGCTGACTTTCAGAAAAGGTTTTTGGAGTTTTTCTTGGAGAAGTGAAAACAGTGACAGTTTGGTAACATTTTTACATATCTGACATATCATATTATATATCTTTATGTGTGTATTAGTGTGTGTATTGAAGCCAAGGTATAGAACTTGAGAGTGTTTATTTCATATTATATATCTATGATACTGTGGCTGAATATTTCGGTAGATATATTCAGTAGATATATTCTATTAGGAGTTTGCTTCTTTCTTTTTGGTTGATTGCTTCTTACTGTAATAGATAGTTTGCAAGAAGGTTCCATGTTTTGCATCCTAAAAAAATTATGAAAGAATGGACAGAGAATATAATCTTGACATATCCTAATATAATCTTGAAAGAATGGACAGAGAATATAACAGCCAGCCAGTTGCTTTGCCCACAATATTGGTTAGAAATTTATATAAGATGCAGGAACAAAGATAAGAAAGGTTTGCATTCATATTGGTTAGAAATTTATTTCTGCAGTTTCAGACTTTTTTTGCTTCTTTTTGCGCAAAAGCTTCAATCTTTTTCATATATATATATATATATAATCATACTTGATTCTCCTTCTCCTACATCATCTTCAAATGAAAATACTTTGTGTTCTTTCTCTCACTATTATTCTTCTATGCCTTTCTCTTCTATCCCATGGATTGAAAATTATTGAAGATGGATCAGAGAAATGGGGATATGTAGAAGTCAGACCCAGTAAGTCAAAATCTGAAATTTTTGAAGATACCAAGCTCTTCTCAGCCAATTTTTTGAGAGATAAACAAGCAGAAAATCAGCACCTAGACAAATGGATCATAATGAAGGACTTACCTGGAGAGGTCTATACATATATACAAACAAATTCAATGTAGCTTTAATTATATATATTACTAATTAATGAAAGTGATTATATTGCAGGTTGCTTATGCGTTGGATGTGCCATGGTATGCAAGTTTACCTCGACTGGAGGCCCGGCTTTATATTGATCAATATGGTGGTGATGATGACATCTAGATTGGCAAGACTCTATAGGTTATAATTTCTCATCTCTTTTTCAAAATTTTTTCATTATATATATATATATATCAAATATTCATATTACTAGGAATACTTATATTTTACACACTCAATTTCTATTTCTCCCAGGATGCCATATGTGAGCAATGATGATTATGTGGAGCTTGCAAAATTAGATTACAATAATTGCCAAGCACTGAACCTAACAGAGTGGGGCTAAATTCAAAAGTATGTGCAACTAGCTAGAACTATCCCAATATAAGGATTATTCATGTATATCTTTCCCTAAATTAAAATTGAAAATAAGTTTAATTTGAACCATGCATTACATAATTTACATATATATATATATATATATATCAGATGGCACTCAAAATTTAGACTAGGAGCGTATGGATTGAGCAGAAGAAGTCTTCTGCAGGCATATTTTTTGGCAGCAGCCAGCATATTTGAGCCTGAAAGGTCCCATGAGCGTCTTGCCTGGGCCAAAACCACAGCCTTGCTTGAAACAATCACGTTCTTTGTTAGAGATGAACCAATGAGGAAAGATTTTGTAGATAAATTCACACACTGCATCAACCAACGAGAACCCTCCACTCGCTGGTAATTACTTATACTTACTGCTAAATCCAAGTAACTAATTCTTTTATATTGTATCTCAAACTTATATATATATGTGTGTGTTCAGGAGATTAAATAGGAACCAAACAGAGGAGGGACTTGAGTTGCTGGAGAGTCCTACTAATACTTGGCTACAAATTTGTGATGTTCGAGTAAGGTGTTTTCTTTTGTAGTTATGAAGTTTTATGTTTTTTGTTGTTATTGTTTTCTTCTCTTCTATCTCAAGCTGCTATATTGTATCAACAACTAACAACAATATTTAAGGATGTGTTAGAAAATATAATAACTATCATAAACAGTTAAGGTTGAGGTTACTTCCTTATACTGAAAGAATTTGTATGAGATGAAATTGTCATATAAGGTTCTCCAAAATGGTATTACAAAGTGATAGCAAAAATCTTTTTTTTCCTTTCCTTATTTCATGTCAAGATAATAAACTATAAATAGATTTTATGGACTACCAGGTTTGCTTGCTAACATGGATTTGCACTGGGAAGTACTTTAAACAAAGGGTAAGAACCTGAGAGTAATGCCATATGTTGTAGTTTCTATGATTGCTTGGTGCAAACTCGAGAGAAGCTATTGAAGGTAAGTCATTTTTTAGCTATCTGTACACTTCAGAATCTACATATGCTTTCATGTATTTATAATTTTCTTAGTTAGTTGGTTTAAACTTTGCTTTCTGTTTAATTATCAACTAGCTGGATTTTTTTACTGTTGATAGCCCATATGATATTTTGATGAGTATTCTTATATGACTTAAAAGACTTGATATGAAATGCCTGATTGAGAAGTATAATAAATTATAGTACTTGATTCTTTTAGTTGTTCTTGGCAAAGTAGGCTGTTGGGACTTATCACAAGATGTTTTTGTTGTGGTTTCTTTGATATCTAAAAATGAAGAGCATTTAACCAAAAAAAGAAGGAAGTTAGTTTTTTTACTGTCTTGGCAAAGTAGGCTGTCGGCAAAAAAAGATTTATTAGAATCATTTCATTTTGTCTATTATAATATCATGGATATGGTTTACACTCACAATAGTTAGCATAATCTTGAATCAATTACTTCAATAAGTTGGATAAAGATGTACAAACTTTAAAGAATCAAACTTTCTTTCAATCTTACCATTGTTTGTTAATCTACAGAAACAAAACATATTGTGTGTTCACCAATCAACTTTGTCTTTTTATCCTCATGATCAGGTTTTTGTTGCTGCAATCAGAAAGAGAAAGCAAAAAATATGCCCTTCAAGTACAGACAGCTTCATGGCAGCCAAAACAGTAAACCAAACAATGATTCTGCAACATCAGATAAGGTCAACGGTTTCCTCCATACTGAAAAGTTCAGGTGGGATATAAACTTCTCATCATCCTAATCCTGTTTGGATATTAGGGATGATCATAAGTCTTACTATATTTTTTGGACTCAGACTTAGACTTGAGTAGTATCAAAATCTATTCCTATCCTCAGATCTTAAAATAGTAAAGTCTCCATAAAAATGTTACACTTTTATATATAAAAGTAAGGGTAGCGTATAGGGTTGGGTATCTCTTCATTTATTATTCTTCAGTTATTTTTACTGTCTATTTAGTTTTTAATCATTGAACTCTTAGATTTCATTTTAAACGGATGTAGTAATTGTAATTTAACCAAACCTAAGAGGAAGTTAGTCTAATTTGAATTTATTCTGCAAGTTGAGGAGGAAGAAGAAGAGGATAAGGGAGATTGTTGTGTTGTTTGTGTGTGTTGTATTATATAACTGAAGAATAATAGCTTATTCAGATGACTGAAAAAGGGATTTAAGTTTTTCCTTTCCGTTGTTAATTTTTGTTTTTATTTGTTATGATTGATTGAAGGGTGCAACTTGATTGAAGGGTGTTGAAATTAAGCTATTGGAACTTGAAGTAGCAAAGGAAGCAATACATGAGAATCCAATTTATATGAAGGGTTGGTAAATCTGCTAACCAATAGGCTTGAGGTAATATTATTCCTAATTTATGCTTTATTCAGCACTAATATATCTGTCTTTTCAAATAAGCCAATAAATTTTGCTTTGGAATTTTTACTTTCTGTTTAGTTTTTAATCATTGATTCCTTATGTTTATTGCAAAAAATGTTTGTATTAGGAACTTGTGTGAAATATGATAATTCCATTCTTTTCACCTAAAGGAATTTAAAGTAAGAAATATTGATATTTAATTATCTTCAACTTCTTTAATTTGTAGGGCAAATACTAAAGAGAGTTTGAATTTTGATTGAGTAGACAGAGTTTGTCTATGTTTGTGAGATAGTATAATTAGTGATCAAGCATATTGCAAATCACACAGCTAAGTTAACTTTTTATGGCCGTATGATGAGTGTAAAGTTTGAATTTAATGCAATATATTCATGCTGCATTAGTGATCTTTTCTGGTGGCAAGGGTTCCATTATTGTATCAAATTTACTTTTAACATCTAAATGAAGTTGTCAGCAAAAGCCTATAGCCTTTATTCTCAGGCCATTTCCATGGTTTACCATTATTTTTATGAAGCAACCTGATGACTGAAATTTTATTAGGAGAAGACTATGCGTCCTCTCTCTATATATATCATCTCTACAATTAAGTTCAATAAGCCTTTACCATTTTACTGCGTGTTCTGTGTTTACTATGTAACTTGAGTAACCTGTAGATTAACCTTTTAGCCTTTGAAAGTTTGTGTGTGATTGAATTCAATCCTCAAGAGTTCAATCTTCAATTTAGTACTTGAAGTGTTATTTTCTATCATGACTTTCTATACTTTAAATTTCAAATACACTGATATATGAACTTAACAGAATCTTTTATATTGGGTCCAGGGCTCATGTGTGACATTTTCCTCAAAGCATGTGCTGGGGAGAAGAAGTTTGAAGTTGAAGCAGCAGTTGACAAAACATCACATAGTTGGAAGAACCGACTGGCATTATTTGTTGAAGCAGAACATTTTAAGGTGTAGATATTTATGTTCTTATGGTGAAAATTAAAGATGGTCTTTGGGCTTCTACAACTTCAATATGTTAAGGATATGCTATGATATAGAGATGCCTTAGAAATAAGAGTTAACAGTATCATATCACAATACAACTCTACGGAACTTCCTTGAAATATAATAAAACAACTTAGAAGGTTTAAATGATTAATTATCAAAATATTTTTTAAGTAATAAATTGTTGTCCTCGAATAGTTTTCATCTCCATGTAAATGGGAGGTTATGTTAAACTACAAGAGAAAAACCATCTCCATGTAAATGGGAGGTTATGTTAAACTACAAGAGCAAAACCATGTGGGGAGAGAAAAATATGTTCATTTAAATAATACCTGCATTAATGGTTTAATGGAGTGTTGTTGTATTTTGTTTCTTATACAAGAATTCAATATCTAATGCATGTTTCCATCTTGCTGGATGAGAGAGGCATTATGTTGTAGACCTAAGTAAGAATGTTACATGATTTTTTTTTTATGCTGATTGATGACAAAGCAAGCATATTGATTTTATAGTTCAGACCCTTTCCTTGACAGTAGTATTGTGATATTGTAANCTTACCTTGACAGTAGTATTATGATATTGTAAGTATTGTAAAAATTGTCAGGCTATTATTACTTTTATTGATTTACAAGTTACGTTATGAAGATTCCCAATTATATAAAATGACAGGAAAAAAACCCGTGCGAACGCACGGGTCTCATACTAGTTAATGATAGTGGAAAGTTCGTAAAAGGATTAGTATCATTAGTCCCCAAGTTTTATTCTAAGAAATATGTCCAAAGCTTGGTATAATTTGGGCTACCGAGTTTTAGGCTTAATGTTTTCCTTATCATTCTATAATTTTCTGCATTTCAAATTTCATTTTTTTTTTCAATTTAGGATCCTTTCTCATATTCAGTGTCTTTTCTTCTTTCAATCGTCGCCTTTCTCCCTCTTCCTTCTTCTTATTTCTTTGTAGTAATATATTCTCTCGAGTTTGTGATTTTTATGCTCACTAAGATTATATATCAACAAAACTCTCACATCGAAAATGAAAATCGAATACATGATCTTATGGTTATAAGTTGACTTCTTATTACTTGGGCCAACTTTTATTGGTCTCTCTATCTTTTGTGTTTACCTATTGATGGATCGTCCTCGCTACCTCCCTTTTCTTTTGGTGGGTTTGCTAACAAGATTAAGAAAAATTTTCATCTTTTTCTTGAGCGTTATTGAGAGTACTTCCCTGAATCTAGCAATAGAACCCACTAGGGTTGTTGAGCCTCTTACTCACCCTAATGAGGTGGTTAGTGACTCATCTATTCCTCTTTCGTTAGAGACTATAATACTTCCAATATCATCAATTAACTTATATGTATGAACTTTCCGGTTTTTTTTTTAACCTAAAATAAGATTAATTTTTGTATAAAGGATAATCAATATAAACTGAAATAATTGAATGAGAATTTTCACATTTGACTCTAAATTAAAGTGATTATTTTTTTTAAGGTTTTGAACATAATCAATTCGAAGAACTTTAAGGTATGTTTTGATTGAGGATTAAGGGAGAGAAGAGAGTGGAAGGGAAGAAAAATACAACCTTTTTCACTTGTTTAGAAAGTTAAAAATTAGGGTAAATTACAATTTAGGGTCCTGTGGTTTGGCCCCATTTCAAGTAGGGTACATGTGGTTTGAAAAGTTTCATATTGGGGCCNGAATTTCAAATATCACAAATTGAAATATTTTAAAGGAAGAGTCACTTACCAAATAAAGAGAAGTTTAAGAGTTAATATTTTCCTCCCTTCCCTTCCCCTCCAATCTCTTCACTTTCATTCCCTCTCCTTTCAATTATGTGAATAAACCCTTAATTTTTGAAAAATCTAAACTAGCATCCACCATTTCTGTACAATATAAATTGAAAAACACCAATTATGAACAATGGCCAATTTATTTCAAAAATGGAATAATGTCCAAGAAAATAAAAGAGTAAGACAAAAGTTGATGAACATGACACCTTTTTTATTCAAAGTTTAACCCAATGTCAAAATATCAATGTGCTAAAATACAAAACTCAAACACTTAATTGAAGACTTTTAAATGAGAATAATAAAGTCAATTCAACCTATATCACGATTCATGTTTACCCTAATATATATATAGGTTTAAGTGTTGAGCGACNAAAAAAATCCCCTCAAGCAGCCTATTTCTCATCACATTGATAAAATAAGGAGACATGGATTGAAACAATACACATTGCTCACCTTATACACTTGAAATGATGATTGGCAGTTTCTTTTCTGCAGTGTTCGAAGAGTGAAGAAAGTCGCGAGCGTTTGAAGGTGGATGAAATTAGGGTTTGCGATTGGGGTTGAAGGTGGATGAAATTAGGGTTTGCGATTGGATGAAAGTCGCGAGAGTGAAGATGGAGGAAGGTCGCGAGGAGAGTGAAGGTGGAGGAAGATCGCGAGAGTGAAGAATCGCGAGAGTGAGTGAAGAAATGTGACTGAAGGTGGAGAATCGCGAGAGTGAGTGAAGAAATGTGACTGAAGGTGGAGGAAGGTCGCGACTGATGGTGAGAATGAATGAAGATGACTGAAGGTGGAGGGTCGCGACTTAGGGTGCACGTGATTATCACGTGCACCGTTATTTTTAACAGAGAAAAGCACCTAGACCCCATTTTGCAAACGACGTAAACCACAGGCCCCAATATGAAACTTTTCAAACCACATGTACCCTACTTGAAATGGGGCCAAACCACAGGACCCTAAATTGTAATTTACCCTAAAAATTAAAAGAGAAGATAATAAGAAATTAATTTTTAATCCTTCATTCTGATCCCTACCATGAATTTCAAATATCACAAATTGAAATATTTTAAAGGAAGAGTCACTTACCAAATAAAGAGAAGTTTAAGAGTTAATATTTTCCTCCCTTCCCTTCCCCTCCAATCTCTTCACTTTCATTCCCTCTCCTTTCAATTATGTGAATAAACCCTTAATTTTTTAAAAATCTAAACTGGCATCCACCATTTCTGTACAATATAAATTGAAAAACACCAATTATGAACAATGGCCAATTTATTTCAAAAATGGAATAATGTCCAAGAAAATAAAAGAGTAAGACAAAGGTTGATGAACATGTCACCTTTTTTATTCAAAGTTTAACCCAATGTCAAAATATCAATGTGCTAAAATACAAAACTCAAACACTTAATTGAAGACTTTTAAATGAGAATAATAAAGTCAATTCAACCTATATCACGATTCATGTTTACCCTAATATATATATAGGTTTAAGTGTTGAGCGACTAGCTAATAATACTCAAATAAAATCCTGTACTCAAATAAAATCAGATATGTGATGTGAGTTAAATTTAAATTAATTGAGACAAAGTCTTAAAAACCCAACAAATAACCAAAATGAACACAAATTCTAGAATTATCATTCTAGAATTCAACGTTTTGTGGCCATCTTTGTAGTAGTGTACTTTTCTTATCTCTACAACAAACTAATCATGAATATGTTTTCAAATCTAGCAAATTCATCGAGATGCGAATGGGAACCACTTCCTTGGTCTTCTGTTAACCAGGGGCCCATATGTCTCTTAATCAAACAACTTATGCAACTCCAATATTTTGAAAGTGATGCAAGATTGTGACAAAAAAAAAAGAAAGAAAGTGATGCAAGATCCAATAGTTTCTTTTCTTTTTTTTTTGATAAATTACATTTTAGTATTCTAAAATATGGATCAATTCTCAGGCCAAAAAAAAAAAAATATGGATCAATTCCACCTTAGTATTTAACACTCTACTTTATTTATCATTACCATTTAAGTATTTAACACTCTACTCTATTTATCATTACTTAGGTGTCCAAAATTTTTTTTCCGAAAACATGCAAATCACATATATGATCAAAAATACAAAATTCACCCTCCTATTGCACTACCCTAAATTTGCTCTGATTTTTTTTTTCAGTGGCAAACTAAATTATTATAATAATATATTTAATATTTAATAATTAAATAAATTCAACAAGTTTAATTTATATTTTTTTGTCACGTTTAATTTATATTCTGAAACAATTAAAATCAAACACTATTTCCACCTATAATGAATTTAATCCTATAAGCAACTTAAATTTACAAAAAAAAAATTATGGTAAAAAAATAATAAAAATTTTAATCTTTAAAGTTTCGGAATAAAAGGAAAGAAATGAAGATGATTTGGGTATCTTCATAGTTTTCATTTAAATTAAACAATTTCTTTTAAAAAAAAAAGAAAAAAATTTAATTTCCCTCTCAATCCAAATATATCACTATACTTCACCCATGAAAATAATATTCTATCATATCAGTGAAAAATAAACTATTTACCTCTAATATAAATGTGAATGGATCTATCCCATTCCACAACACTTTACCCCACTTCTCGAAACATCTCATCTAAAGGTCTGATAGGAAATATCATTATTTTTCAAAAACACATTATGACTGCCAACATGAACAAAGTTTTTATTAAAAAAAAAACACAAAAAAAAAGGCTACATTGCAAGTTATGAAATTAAAAGCAATAAAAGTTATATACAACCATTATCACCATTATTTTTGGACTCCTCAGATTCATAGCCGTAGGGGTTTTTGCAAACCCAATTCCATTGATCACGGCACATATCATCAATGCCATATTTTGCTCTGCAACACCAAATTATTTATCAATCACATAACCTTACACAGTTAAACACAGAACATCTTGACTGTATTATTATATCATAGTTGTAAATGGAATAGTTAGAAAGAGAGATAAAATTAGTAAACATCGACAGAGATAAAAAAAAAAAAAAAAAAAACCCTTTACAAACACAACTAAGATTATAAGACTCATAAGTCAGATCCCTTTTTTATGTCTTTCTATTTTTATCCAAGTTCAAAACTTTACATCTCTGTTATTTCAAGGGATCCACACTCATAATTTTGACTCTAAAATTGTTAGTCCTAAAATTATATTATTATATTATAATAATAAAAGAACCTTTCCACTAATATTTTTCAAATGTATTTTAAAATATAAACCTGCCAAAAAAAACATAATTTTAGTAATATTAATTTTTCACATTTTTCTACAATTTCTCCAAGTTTATCACATTTCTCCCAAGCCTATAGAAAAATCTAAATAACGAATCTGTCAAATTAAAAGTTCATATATTTTTAAAACGATTCTTCTATGAATTTGTGCAGTTCAAAGTTCATGCACCAAACAATATGGCTGATTCAGAAACACTTAATTGTTCAATGAGAAAGAACATAAATGTTTGTGAAGAATACCATATGTTTCAGAACATGAGTGTCAACAGCCTCTTAAAAGATAAACGAGGTTGAGCAGAATCTTAAAAAAATTAACGAGCTTCAGAAACTAAGTGCTGTTAATTTAGAGGGGTCAAGGAAGCCGTTAATTTCCATTGATATTTATGAGCATGATGAGGATCAAAAAAAGGTCATTTTCTGTCTATGAAAGAGAGTGGCAGCGTGATATAGCAAGTAAAATCTGAAAATTTGTCAAGATTTTAGTAATTTGAAAGTATATAAGCACTTACTTCCAATTCAGTTCCCTTTCTGCTTTCTCTGTTGATGCATAAACCATTTCAGCATCACCAGGTCGACGACCAGTTATCACAAGAGGAATTTTCTGCACAAGAATATAAAATGTATAATTACACAAATTGAAGGAAACAACAATCAAATAACAAATAGATGACAAGGTTCAGTCTTATTCAGTTTAGGGATGTAAAACCTACAGAATTTGATATTAACAGTGCCAAAGCCATAAGTGGAACTTGTTTTAAACACCAGTTCTAATGCTAACATACCAAATTGTGAAGTTAGTGTTCAGTCAGAACTCACAACGTTAAGAGACTAATGAATCATAATTTTCAGAGAAAATCTATCATAAAGTTCCAAATAAAAGTAACCAATCCAAACCCAACACATACATTATTTATATACACAACTGTAACTCTTGTATTTTAGTTGTATAGAAAGATAATGGTTACCTACGTTTTATCCAATAAAAAAAATGTTTTTAAGTGCAAGCTCTACACAATTAAACATAATTCAACATTTCAACTACTCCAAATTTGACACTTATAATAATAATTGATGGCATGCAAAATCACACAATTCATATAATATACCCAAATTGATTTATAAATCTGCATTGAATAATCTAAGTTCTCTTCAAGTTCAATATCATCATCATCATCATCATCCTGCATCACAATGTCCTCTTCCTCCAATCTTTTACTAATTATCTTGAATGGTTAAAGTTTTGGAAGCAAAGAAGACTTTGGGGGACCATATATTAAAATATTGATGGAAGATAGAGGGTTTATAATTTCAAAGAGAGAATGAAGCTAAAAATAAGGTGAAAGCATTTGGCTGTACCATTCTATTTTTGTTAAAAAAGAATATTTTTTAAAAAGAAAAAACATAAATCATGTCTATCTGCATTCAGGATATGTCAGGGCACGATGGCACATTGCGATATTCAGAAACCAGAATCGCTGGAATTACCAGAATCATTCAATTCCAGACTTCCCAGCTACTCGAAGTCAAAATTACAGATCAGGAAAACAGTCAAACACTACTTCCTTCAGATTAACCCCTTGATTGCAAGAAAGTTAACCAATTAAGTACAAGAGAGATTAATTACATGCTTGAAGGACAAAAGATACTCGATATCTGTTTATATTCTAGTCAGACAACTGTTGTTAGAACCAGTTTTCTGATTTGTTAGTCCACTACAACGAAGACTGCTTCAAGAACAATTTCATCCAACTGAATTTGTTTTTGATTTGGATTATGTTGAAAATATAAAAAAGAAACAAATACCTTTAAATAACGAAAAAATGAAGGGAAAAATCATGTGATTGGGAAAAGTGAGCAGCAGCATATTCAGCATGTCAATGATAAAACAGAGGAGGCTATATCTGAATTCTGACATGTGGAGACTGATGAAAAGAATTTCTAGACTAAGTTAATTTGACTGAAAATTAATAGACACCAGAAAAAAGTAAGTGGCAAGCTGAAGTTTAATGAGGTTCTGGTGAGGCCCTAGTGTCTTCAGAGATTTTTCTTCCACTGCATTTGGGTTTACCTACACTTCTTCTAGGTTTTAACTCCCTAACTTGATTCTTGACAGGGAATGGAAGTTGTATCACCATTGCAAATACTCCATAAATTGATAAAACAATTAACTGTAAATATTAAAAAAAAATTGAGCAAATACCATACAACTTCGATCATTGCCTAATGCCTACAACAATGGCCGAGTCTGTCACACTACCAAAGAAGGAAAATATTGTGTGAATAGTTAAATCTACTGAGAGCTATCAAATGAAAATGCTGAGCACTGTGGTGGGAGAGGAAGGGGGAACGATAGAAAACCAGAAAAGGAACTATTACTTTTCCAGAAGCCTTTTCAAAAGCCGCAACCATCTGCAAAACTGATGTTCCCTTTCCTGTTCCCAAGTTGTACACCTCGCAACCTGTAAATTGCATAGCATGAATTGTTTCCAAATAATACCAAATTACTTCCAAAACTACAACAAAAACTGAAAATAGAACAGAGAAAACAAAAGTAAATGACCAAAAAATACAAACATGGATGACTATTCCATGGAATTAGTTCATTTCATAACTCGAGGTGCAAGAGAAATTGTCCAGAAGAGGATAATAATTTGGGAGTAATACCAATTTTGGGATCATCTAGCTTACGCAGTGCAGCAATATGTCCCTCTGCTAAGTCAACCACATGAATGTAATCACGCACCTGAGAAAAGGTAAGAACTTTTAAGGTTAAACCCATGCTACGAAATAAAAAATGGAACTCCAAAACTGGAAATAAGTACAATCAGAAGCTCCAAATGGTGAGCAGGATCATTCACATTATATGAGCTGAGACTAATCCAAAGAGTAACAAATATTTGAAACAAGAAGCAACCATTGGAAAAATTTCATGCTGATTGTGAACTTCTGTTAACAATTAAGTGGCAAGAAGTCAAAAAAAGTAAGGACATACCCCAGTACCATCAACTGTATTATAATCATTTCCATAAACTGTTAATGCTGAGCGCTTTCCAACAGCTACTTGCTGAATCAAAGGCATGAGATTATTTGGAGTACCACGAGGATCCTCACCAATGTAACCACTGGGATGTGCACCGACTGGATTGAAGTATCTCAACAATATCATCTTCCATTCTGAGTCCGCATGATAGATGTCACGGCAAATTTCCTCAATGAAAATCTGGTTGGCAAACATTGTCATTACTGGATCCAAAGTCAAATCTGATAATCAACTATGTCCTATGGGCAACACCCACTAGCTATTGGTAAAGTTCCAAATTCAAAATCAATAATTCTCTTGCAAAGTACCTTCCCTGTTTCACGTTCCCAGATACACTACATGTTTCTTAATGTTATACCTTGGTTCGTCCATATGGGTTTACTGCCGACAGAGGTGACTCTTCTGTACATGGAACTTCCTTAGGCCATCCATAAACAGTAGCTGAAGAAGAGAAAACAAGCTGAAATCATTAAAAATGAGAACTCAGTCAGAAAAAGATTGCCACACCAAGGACCTGTAAATTAAATAATATGACAAGAAAATATAACATAATATAAGCATAAAAAATATAGAACTTCTTGGAAAAGA
Organism: Chamaecrista fasciculata; assembly: GCA_003254925.1. Taxonomy (NCBI): domain Eukaryota; kingdom Viridiplantae; phylum Streptophyta; class Magnoliopsida; order Fabales; family Fabaceae; genus Chamaecrista; species Chamaecrista fasciculata. Next base: position 3,880 of record QANZ01049867.1, on the reverse strand, counting down.
CCAATGACATTCCTTTCAAGGAGTTTCTATAACAAGTCATGACAATATGAGCAGGTAGTACCTCACTGTTACAAGATACAAGTATTATCCTATTAATAACCTAGACATTTCTTATCTGCATATGATCCTTTGGGCTCTTATTCGTACTGCACAAATAAATAAGGATCTTGGTGTATATTTCAGTTCCCTACAAATAAAGCAAAAGATACCAAATTTCACTTATCAAAAGAATATTGAATGACAATGATATCACCATTGGAGGGTCTGGCTTAGAGATAAAGCTCATTTTGATGGGAATTGATGGCAGGAATAGCATGGATTCAGGGCTCATAGTATAATATGGCACTGAGGCAACAAGACTCATGCATATTGATTGTTACTCATCAGTGTTTGCCAATTTTCCTTCAGGGAGGTCGGGGTAAAAAACTGTGGTTAGCATTGACCAATTTGAGGGTGAACCCGCAGGCCTTGTGACAAAGCACCCAATGAAGGGCCTAATTGGGCAAATGAGGAAATATTTTAAGGAATTCACCCAGCTACGACAGATTCAAAAGATTTTGAAGGAAACACATCAACAACAAGACAACAGGGAGACAATATTAGGGTTTCCTTCAGTGCTAATGAAAATGTGTTATTGATTAAAATATAAAACGCAAAACATACATTTTTGCATCCATGGGCAGCCATAACTTCCAACAGAGTGATTGTCCCAATCAAGTTATTATTATAGTAAAGTAATGGTTTTTGCACACTTTCACCAACTGCTTTCAATCCAGCGAAATGTATGACAGCTTCAAAACTGCAATGATGTTAGACAGAAGATTGATATCAAAAGCTATGAGATAGGGCAATAGGGATATCTTATCCTCCCTCAGTCCCTTTCTTTCCTCTACTTTTCACCTTCTAATAGAAAATTTCAGTCATATATATAATAAAAAAGCGACTGACTAGAAAGAGCAACTCATTTACTCATTTGGAAAGGAACTGTATTTCTACTAAGCTTCTAATAGTGACCATATACATTATTCAACAGAAACTTTTGCCATAACCCTTACACTGTAGTATCAAAAATTTGCATAAGCGCAGGCTTGTCTCTGATATCTACCTGCAAGTGGTAAAAAGTAATAAGAAAAATGAGTGGCCACAAAATGAAAATAATATGCTGGAAATTTACAAAAAGTAATACTTATATAAAACTTGTAATGAAGACAAGCATGCTATATTCAGAAACACCAAGGTAAAATTTTATTTAAAAAAGTTCAAATATATTCTTTTGAAATATTTGCAATTGCAATTGCAACTGAAACTGAACCAACAAACGGATACCTCAAATGAGAAAAGAGAAAAAAAAATCCACATTGTGTTAAGCAGATTCATTATAGCAAAAACTGACGAAAGGTTATACCAATCTAGATTTATCAAATCAAAATCAAAATAGATGTTACAAAATAAAATGCAATCATGGAAGAAACTGAATACAAATATGTCTAACAGAAGAAATCTAGGAACCTTATGAAAGGAAAGATTGCTCCCAAATTCTCCAGCAAGTTCTTTGACTCTTTGCATTGCAATTTCAGAAGAATTATTAAGGTTGTCAATGACAACAGTCTTAAAGCCACAGAGTAAGAGTTGAAGAACGGTGTGGCTGCCAATGTAACCAGCTCCACCAGTGACCAGAATGGCCCTCATAATGATCAAACTTCTGCAGAGCTTATTCACCCAGAAAGGGAAATGACAAGGCCAACGAATGTTATGATACTTTCTTGTAACAACAGGAACAAATCTTTCTGGACGGGATGAGAATTCTGTGGCGAATTCAAAATGATGTATTAACTTCAATTGACTTAAAAAAATATGATCCTAAGACTAACCAATGGCAGAGCCAAAAATGCATCTCACACATTAATACAAATGTATAACAATAAATTTAAATATTGCTGAAACACCCCAGCATGGAGTTTTAGCATACCAAGATTGCCTCACTCTCCTCAATGGACACAAGATGATTGTCAGAACTTTTAAAATTGACATGTGATAAATTAGCATCACCTGATGAGGATGAAAGTTCAATATATCCAGAAAATTTACCCATAGCCAACATGGACAGCTATGTAAGGATTGAGATGTTAAATAATTAACATTGTCTAGTTACTGATAACAATAATATAGCCAATATGAAATTTTAGATATTTAAAAAAAATGACAAAACTTTTACAGACAACATAACCGAATATAGTACTTCAAAAAATACAAATAGTTCACACCAGTCATCGTACAACAGTAATCAGCCCCTTCAACTTTGAATTTAAAGATTTGAGACCATTTGACATAGGTGTCCTTGGAAAATTTATGAAATACCTTTTATCCACCGTATATTTAGGGAAGGTCAAAGTACACTTTTGGTCCCATAACTTTTGCTCAAGTCTCAATTTGGTCCCATAACTTTTTTGTTACACTTTTGGTCTCGTATCTTTGCAAAAGGTTGCAGATTTGGTCCTGTATCACTTTTGATCCCATATCTTTTAGTCAAGTTGTAGAATTGTTCCCCTGTCTTTGCAAAAAGTTTCAACATCAGTTCCACCTAATCCAAAGATATGAGACTAATTGTGCATTTGACCCAAAGATATGAGACCAACTTTGCAACCTATTTCAAAGATATGAAACCAAAAGTGCAACACAGGTTCAAATCTGTAACTTAAGCTAAAGATATGAGACCAATTATACAACCTAACCTAAAGATATGAGACCAAAAGTGCAACACGGGACCAAATCTACATTCTGAGCTAAAAATATGGGACCAAAAGTTCAACAAAAAAAAGTTATGGGACCAAAAGTGCACTTTGGCCTTTAGGGAATACATGTCTTTGTGTTCAAAAATTTAGAAAATAGGAAAGGGCATGTGAGACTGCCAAGAGATGATGTTTGACGGTGTAAAGTGTAAAATCAAAAGTTATCATATAAAGATAGTCCTAGAATCACATGGCAAATAGTATTCAGAATTGGAACAAATTTAACCAAACAAAGTTCGTCTCACAATAGCAACAGTGCTAGGAAACCTCATATTCATGAAATAGAAGCTGAATAACTGATATATGATTGAAAGTACGAATTAGAAAGGTGTCACATACAAATATCAAAACATACAAGTCCATGAAACAGGTGAATCGGTATTCAATTATGCCAAATGAAAACCCAATTCACGCTAATCACAAGCCACCAGACAAGAGGAGAACAAATAAGAAATAAATGCATTCTATAAAGAAAAACCAGAAGACGAGTGAAATTTCACAGAAGTATATGAAAATTCCTCGCAATTGCATTAATTAAACCATGGTAACTTCATTGGCGCAAGATTCCAAAGGATTATGAGAAATAGAAAATTGAAGAGAGTGACCGACCTCTGTAAGAGAATGGAACGGATTTGAAAATGGAGAAATATTTGGAGAATTGGTCTCATTTCAGTCAAAATATAAGTATGGAGCTTTCAAAGTCTCTCGCAGTTTCTGGTAGATTCCTGCTATTCCCGCTCACATTCACAGAGCTTCTTCTAGCTTCCATCCAATTTTGAATGAAAAAAAATAAGGTTTAATGGTCATTTTGCTCCTCCAACTATGGGGTAACTTTTATTTTGGTCCTCAAACTGTTTTTTTCCTTGTTGGTCTCGAACACATTTATTATTTTTGGTCTTCAAATTTCACATTTTTCTATTTTAGTCCTCAGACTTTCATATTTGTTTCATTTTGGTCCTCAAACTTATAATAAGTGATTCGGTAAAAAGAGAAAAAGAATTCACTCTTTAAAAGAAAAATCAACAATAAATTTATTTTATTTTGGTTCTTAATCTTATAAAAAAGTGATTTGGCAAAGAGAGAAAGAAAAA
>QANZ01049861.1:126333-149614 GCA_003254925.1 Chamaecrista fasciculata | reverse complement strand
ATATCTATAAAATGATTGGCCCTAGGGCACAATCTCCAACACCTATGACGAGTACACTCACCCTAGTTCCTCTCACTACATGCCACACTCAGTTGTATCCAAGGGTATGTCAAATGGGCTTGTAGCATATCCATTTGAAGTTGGCTCATCATCTTCTGGGTTTGCAGTCAATCTATTTGGAGCTAGTCCATCATCATATGGGGTTGAGATTGATCAACCTGGAGTTGGTCCATCATCATTTGTGGTTGAGGCTGATCTGTCTGGAGGTGGTCCATCATTGTATGGGGTTGATGCCGATCTGTCTTGAGTGCATCCATCATATGGGCTTGAGGCTAATATGTTTGGATCACAATCATTATATGAGTTTAAGGCCTCTTTAACTAGAGATGGACCATCATCATTTCCATCTCTGTTTACAACATCGCAACAGTCTGAGCCGATGCATGATAGTAGTGTATACTTAACGTCATTTACATCTTTATCAGAGATTCAAATATTTTTGGAATTGAATGATGGGTCGTCCACGCCACAAGTTTTTCCTTATGCAAGCTATCAGACACCAAGGGATTCTTACCTCCCGGCACCACTCTTCCCATCCCCTATGGTAGTGCCTCACTCTACATCCTTAAGGATCAATTTGAATTCTCCTCAAGTTCTCGAACCACAACCACACGCAAATCCAGAACCACAACAAGAACTACGACACATGAATTTTTTTCCTAAATATTATAAGACTGGCTCTCACAAGCTAAATGATTGGCTAAATGATCAGTAATTTGTTTCTTTATTAATTGACTATTAAACTTTATTATTTTTCTGCAACTTCTAATTTTCCTTCTCTCATCAATAAATTTGTAAATATTGTTTAAATTTTATCAACTCAATTTAAAAATCTCACAAAAATCAAAATATTTAAATTAGTTTTTTGAAATATCAATAAATTTATAATTTCAAAATTTATCAATTTTAATTGAATTTTAAAATTTTATGATAAATAAAAAAATGTCTAAGATACAAGTTTTAAACATAAATACATTTTATAATTTTTTTTATTTCTATTCATTTTATTATCATTTCATAATTTCATGAAAATAAAAATATCTAAGATATATTTTATATTTTATATTTAATTATTTTTTTAATTTTATGATCTCAATTTAAAAATCTCAAAAAATAAAAAATATTCAAAATATCATTTTTTGAAATATCAAAAAATGATAATTTTAATATTTTATTAAATTTAGTTCGGTTTTAAAATTTTATGGAAATATGTATTTTTTTATGTTTTTTTAAATATATATACATTTTAAATTTTTTTGTTTTTATTTATTTTAGTTTAAATTCATAATTTCATGAAAATAAAATTATTTAAGATATATTTTTATATTAAATATTTTGGGTGTAATTAAATATTTTTAGTATAATTTATACTAAATATATATAATACGTGATACAGAGTAGAGAAACTAGACTCGAGAGAGGAGATATAATTTTCCAGTGGCGTCGTTTAAATTAATATAACAAAGATCTTTATCAAACTCTAAAGATTGAATCATTCGGTTAATTTGACGACGTTTTGTCAATGATCAACAAATAGGTAAATGAAAAAGCTTGCCTGGTAAAGCATTAAGATCATTAAAAAGTGTTTGTACTAGGATATTTAAATCATCCCAAATAAAATTAATTCGCATTTTAGAAAATCTAATTGCTCCATGTATAGTATATATAGCAATCATGTTAAAATTATAAACTTTAAAGAAGAAATTAATTGAAAGAAGACTTGCAAGGGAAAACACACTCACAAAGTACACTCTCAAGTCTCACGCCTTAGGATCAGTTCGTTTGCGTTTATAATAAAATTTGCTTTGATTATAATCCTAGTGTGATTATAATCAAAGTTGATTATTTTTGTAGTGGTGTTTGGATGATTGTTGATTATTTGGTGTGAAATTATTAAAATGGGTATGTAATGATTGTGGTAGGTGGATAAAAAGTAAGGAAATTGATAAATTGTATAGAGGTAGGAATGAAAGAAAAAGTTGGAAAAAGTAAGGTGTGATTTTATTATAATCAAAGTGTGTTTGGATATGATTGTTGCTTGAAAAATAATCAAATTATGTTACTGTTTTCCTTGAAAAGCGTGAAAACTTGATTATAATCATGTGCAATTCTGGGGGTGATTATTTTATTTGGTTCACCGAATGAATTTTTGCCTATGTAATGGTAGACCAAAAGGACTAAAATGTACAATCATAGCCCGACATTTGGTGGACCACCGAAGAAAATGGTCCACCGTTTCGCAGAAGATGAGAGAGAATGGAGGAACATAACGCGGACCCGAAAAATTTATTGGATTTCCCCTAAAGCGTACAGTGGAAGGATTGAAGATAATTCCAACGGTAAAAAGAAAAGGCAAAAATTACAATTTCAACCCCCCGACCTCCTCAAAGCAGCCTCTCGACTCATCACCCTGGATATTCTCACATCTCCCCAACTTCCTCCCACTTGTTGCCTCCAGAAGCCGCCGGTAGCCGCCGCTAGAAGCAGCAGTTTGTGCAGATCAACTACCTCAAGTGCACATCGGACGTCTTGGGCTGCAGATCGTCCTTGATCCACTCCGTTGAAGGTTGGTTCTCTCTCATCTCTATTTATATTTTTTGTTATTGCTTCGAAAACTTTATTTTAAGAACAATTAATTCCACTCCTTAATTATCATGTTCTTGATCATAGATAATAGGGACAACTAAATTCTTCCATAGACATATTCTACACGTTTCGTATGCGCTTTACTTCTTCCATAGACTATATTCTTCCCACTGCAATGTTAAATTACTTTAATACCCTTTGGAGGTGGATACTGGAAACATTCACAATTCACATTGTCTCTTACTACATACGTGTCTAATTGCTCAAAGCAAGTGAGATAAGTATTTTTGTTCTTGGTTCTTTTGAGATGGTAATTTCATTCAACAAACTGGAATATAGAGATTGTATAATTGGTTGCAACTAGATAGATAGTTACAGCCACTCTCTGTATTGAAAGAAAGACTTGATGAGGAATGTCATAGGAGATGTCATGTTCTTTACTGACCAATTTTGTATTAATTGACCAATTTCATGAGATTTTAGAGGAATGTCATAGGAGATGTCATGTTCTTTACTAAAAAATTACACAAATCTTAGAATGAAATTATTACAGGAGCTGTACAGGAGGTGTATTATATGCATCTTCATTTTTTATTATGCATTGTAGAGTTGGAATATATAGGGTGTGAATATGCATCCTGATGTGTGTGTAGTAAGTAATGCCGGCGATTTATTTCTCGTTCATAGGAATGAGAATGAATGAACTCATATAGTGGACTTGGAATATATAGGGTGTGAATATGCATCTTCATTTTTTATTATTTTTTCCCAAAATAAATAGTTCATAGTATAATGTATGCTACCTATACAATTCACCTATAAAATTCGCTTCTGTCCACTTACTGGTTTTAGATGTTGTCCCATTTTTTTCTGATGATTTATTTCAATTTTGTGTTTGGTATGTTGAAAGTGTATGCATTATTTTACATATGGACATATGCATTGTTTCGTCACTGAGTTTTTGTGTGCCTGTGTGCAATCTGGGCGGCTTTTAGCTTGTGATATGGCGCCACCAGCAAAGACAAAAGGAAAATGTGGCCATGTAAATTGGACGGACTTGATGGACAAGATATTCTTGGAGTTGTGTGTGGAAGAGATGGTGGCAGGCAATCGACCCGGCCATTATTTCAATGATAAGGGCCAAAAAAACATTGCGGTAAAGTTCAAGCGGGCAACTTCATTGGACTGGACAGAACCACAGTTCAGGAATAGGTGGGGCGATTGAAAAGGGACTGGTCAAAATGGAATGGACTTCTTTACAGGAGCACTGGCGCTGGCTGGGATCCGATCACGAAGACTATCAATGCAACCGAGACTTGGTGGAAAGGAAAAGTCGCGGTACTACACCATATGTTACTGCATATGTTTAATTGGTACAACCAGTTTACTTGTTGCATTCAATAGTTTGTTATTGTGGTACAGGAAGATCCGTCGGTACAAAAGATGCGTTACCAGTCTCTACCCTGCAAAGAACTGATGGATCAGTTGTTCAGTGATGTGGTGGCAACTGGAGAAGATGCATTGTGCCCAAACTCCGGTGTCTTACCCTCCTTTGCGGGGGACTCAAGCGTAATGACCTAGGATCGCCGGACCAGCCAAGGGAGGTTGACGGGCTTGATGCAAATTCCAGTAGTAACAATGATCAAGCACAGCCCGTTGATGCATGTGAGGGCCCAAGCAAACCAACTAGAGCATCGCACAAGAGGAAGGGGCCGAGATAGAAAAATAACAGAAGAACAAAGAGTAGCCAGAGTGACAGGGATGAGAATATCACGCTTATGACCGATCATATGGGTAACCTTGTCACTCGTTTGGACAGATAAAATCCTCCGTCAACCACGACGGTGCAATAGGTACAAGGTGAGGCGAGGAAGAAAGCAATTGCTATGCTACGGAAGTTGCCTGGGATGGAGTCGGGCTCGGAGTTCTTCGGCCTTTGTTGTAACGCATTAACAGAAAAGGTGCCGATGGATTGGTTCATTGACTTGGAGGATAGCCCTGACAATCAGCTTGCTTTCCTAAAAACAAAGGTTTGTCAATTGCTTCGTATCTTATTGTTTCAATAGATGTATGCAATTTAATTGTTGGGTTTTGTTAATATCAATACCAAAGGGTATTAGTTGCATTTCACTATTAACTCAAACCAAATCGAACTCTAATTCATGTGTGTTGTGCAGATCTACGGTAAGAAATAGGCATGGATGATGGCTGCTGCAACCTAAGGAGATGTTGGATGCACTCTAGTTTAGGGTTGTAAAATATTTGTTAGAACACGGTTATGACGTTTGTTAATAAGGTGTTGGATTTTAATGATGTGTGTATTATATGTCTTGTAACGTATTTCTCGGATTTATTGATGTGTTTATGTATGTGTTGAGGTTGGATTTATATGATGGATTCATTGATGATATCTGGTGCAACCACTTGTTGAGGTTGGATTTCAATGATGTGTTATGGTAAGAGAAGGGAACATGCATGTTTATTTATTAGTTGTTGATGTGATTGTCTAATCAAGTGTAGGTAATCAAGGATTTCTTGAGCATTTTGTAGTGATTAACAATAACGGTGTATATGAACCAAGGATTATGTGTGATAGGAGGTATTAACTAGTTAAATATGAACTAAAATTTGATAGGATTCAAAGTTTGATGAGTTCTGAAAAATTGGATATGAACTATATGAGTTATATGAGTTTTGAACAAAGTTTGAACTATATGATTGATGAAAAAATTGGAAAGAAGTTTTGAAAATTTTTCTTAACTTATGAGTTTTGAAAAAAGTTTGATGTGAGTTCTTAACTTATATGAGTTGTCAAAAAAGTTTGATGTGAGTTCTTAACTTATATGAGTTCTTAACAAGGCATGTAGAGTAGGCTAGTGTACATATGCAGCTATGCAGCATATATGGAGCTGGTTTTTTCGTCCCTTCCACTACAATTTGATGCAGCTACGGTACATATATGCAGCTGGTTTTTTCTATGCACATAAGCCTTGGATACACCACTTTATAGTACAACATCTATTGTTCCATCACAAGACTCCACAAGACCACTTCTATGCATTTGTAGTATATCATGTATTGGTCCATCATACAAGACTCTACACTATGCATTTGTAGTACATCAAGCATATGTGCCTATATATACTAAACACATTGAGAAACTCATGATAACTCAACTCCTTACTAATCCTTCAAAATCCTTCAAGAACAAATAGACTCCTATATAATGTCAATCCTTCAAAATCCCAGGGTTAGATGCATTGTCACTGCAGTTGGAGCTGGAGCATCTTCAGTCATTGTAGCCGAGCTGCAAGATGCTACAGATGAGGAAGAGTATTCTCCACCTAGACCACGCCGTTACTCGGGTCTGACAGGTCGGGCTTATGTCAATTATCTACTCGGAGGCAATGAACGTGTCTTTTTCAATCAGTGTCGCATGGAGAAGGATGTTTTTCTACACCTTTGCAGAACGTTGAGAGAAGATCATGGGTTGCAGGGAAGCATTAGAGTCCCCGTTGAAGAGGCCGTTGCAATATTCTTATTCATAGTGGGTGGTGGGAAGACAAATAGAGATGCTCAAGATAGATTCGAGCATTCCGGCGACACCATAAGTCGATATTTTAATAAGGTGTTGATGCCGCTGCTTAGCTTGGCTACAGTTAATGTACGTGGACGCCGTGGAATGTTGTGCGAAACCCACGGAAAAATAGTTGATGATCCAAGGTATTGGCCGTTTTTTAGGGATGCCGTAGGCGCCATCGACGGAACCCATATATCATGCATTGTGCCCACTTCCGAGCAAATCAAATACATAGACCGAAAGGGGACCCCAACAATGAACGTCTTAGCCGTATGCGATTGGGACATGCGGTTCACCAGGGCCTAAGCAGGTTGGGAGGGGACGACACACGACGCGCGCATGTTCAATACGGCGTTGGCAAGGCGTGACCTGAAGTTCCCACGCCCCCCGAATGCGAAGTACTACTTGGTTGATTCAGGGTTTTCTTTCATGAAAGGATTTCTTACTCCGTATAAACGCGTTCGTTATCATCTCGCAGACTACCGTCGATGCCGAACATTCGCCAATGGCGAGGAGAAGTTAAATTATCTTCATTCTAGCTTGCGCAGCACTATTGAACGTGCCTTTGGAGTGTTGAAGCAAAAGTTTAAAATCTTGCGCCTACCGCAACCATATTCGTATGGAAAGCAAGTGGGAATAGTTGTTGCTACATTGGTGTTGCACAACTTCATACGGTATTCACAGGACGAGTTCGATGGATACTCCGACGATGATGATACCGAAGAAATTGTGCCCGAATCCTCCACCGTGGACGAGACACGAGATGAAATTATGCACTTGTGGCGGCCACAATGACCAACTTCCCTTACTATGATCTCCTACTTTTTTAGATTAATGAATTTCCTATATGTACTAGTGATTGCCTAATGAAGTTCCCTTTTTAATATTGTACTCAATTTTCAATGAAGTGATGTAATGAATTTTAATGTTGGAATAGGTAATGAATTTTAACGAGAATCATACAAAACCATCGAAGATGAGTATGCCACAACGGTGGACCGGATGAATAGTTGGTGGACCGCAGAGGACTATTTGGTATACTGTAAGGGGATAAAATGGTCCACCGAGTTGTGAATGGTCCACCGCTAACCCACTGTAATTTTCATATCGCAACAATCGGTACACCGTTCCACAATATCAGTCCGCTATTCATGAAGTTTTTGATCCACAAACATAAGGAGCCCAAAATTTCAGTAGACCAACTCCTGAATGGTCCACCGCTAAGCCACTGTCATTTGATTATCCTGAGATTCGGTCCACCGTTGTTGAATGTCGGTCCGCTATTATTCTTCCACTCGGGAATTCTCCCAAGATTTCGGTGGACCAACTCCTGAATGGTCCACCTCTAAGCCACTGTGATTTGATTATCCTCATATTCAGTCCACCGTTCTTGAATGTCGGTCCGCTATTATTCTTCCACTCGGGAATTCTCCCAGGATTTCGGTGGACCAACTCCTGAATGGTCCACCTTTAAGCCACTGTGATATGTATATAACTTTATTCGGTCCACTGTTGTCCAATTTCGACGGACCGAATGTCGGGCTATAAAAGTAATTGGCGGTCCATTTGCACATAATGCAAACCCTAGTCTTCTTTTGCGCCTACACCAGCCGCTATCGCAGCAATCTCACCAACACCCTCCCACCCGATATCGCACCAATCTCTACCCTAACGACAATCTCACTTGAAATTTTTAGTCTCTACCCATCCATGGTCGTCGTTCACCCTAGTCTCCTTGAAGGGTGTCGTCAACTGTCCAACGCAAGAAGCCAAAGGTGAAGTCAGGGGGGGCTTCACGAGGGGGTCCATTGGCAGTTGTATATGAGCAAAATCCAACAACAATCCTTCCATTACAAACCAGAAACATCTACAACCAACAACATCTCATATATCTAATCTACCATTTCTGGTTTCAGGTTTTTGCTGCCAACATCTACAACCAACAACAATCCTTCCATTACAAACCAGAAATGGTAGATCAGATATATGAGCAAAAACCAAAAAAAGCTCAGGTTACTCAAGTAATGTTCTGAGACAGCAGAATTGGAAGGCATGTAACTAAAAGCATGCTAAACAAAAGGTCATTAGTCAGTCATCGACGGTTCAAAAAACCAAAGTCATTCCTAGTACTGAAATCCTAAAATAGGTCATTCTTCTTGGTGCCTTCCGTCATGGACGTACGCTTTGAAATGGTCATCTAGGTCTTTCACCTGCAATCTTAGGTCTTCCATGTGGGCATCCATCCCGTCCATGTGTTCAACCAGTCTCTGTTCCAACGCGGCCATTTGTTCAACCAGTCTCTTCTCCATCCCTTCAAGAAAAGGTTGCAAGTTATGCGGGATTGTGGCCTCATCCATTGGGTGAAGTCCCCCAACATCACGGTTGGCATCTTCCCGGCGTGGTTGTTGTACATGTATTTCCACCGGAACTAGTCAACAAAGGAAGAAACAACAATGTTAGGAACAGTGAAGAAATACACGTACTGCCATATGAAAATAATAATTCGTAAACTAACCAAATGATTATACGTAAAAGAGTAAACGTTACAGTTCCTTTAGAAGCCCATTGATTGTTAATCAACACGTGCCCCATCCTCGCGATGCTGTCTTGATCCACTGCTTTGGGGGTCAGCTCCTCAACATGGAATGGGGAAATACTATGTTCCTGCAAAATCAATGTGACCAGGGAGCCATACGAGAGTGGTGTACCATCCTTTTGGCCACACTTGCCCATCCTACGGATTAGCAAATAGGGTATGTTGACCTGTATTCCCTCCAACAAACAGAACATGAGATAGTTCTCAACTTCATTGGGCGTGGTGTAGCTTCCTAACTTATGCGTAATACAATAAACAATCACATGCATCAAAACTTTATTTTCCAAGGGCATTCTAGAAACAATGACCTTCCCAATATGGTCAGGAGAATCCATCAATCGTTTCTCAACAAATTCTTTGTTATAGTTAGGTAGCTTGCTAAGCGATAACAAATCAATCTTTTGACCAGTACACGGCAAACTCAACCAACCTCCCAACTTGTTTTCATCTATACTCACACTTTTACCCCTAACAGTTGAAGTAATTGTATTATCTCTAGCACTAAACTTCATATTGGGATAAAAACTTCTAACAACCTGAGGACAATATTTGGCCTTATTTCCTACCAATGTTTCCAATTTTGCAGCCATCAGAATGTTCGAACATTGTGGAAGGTGCTCATCAACAAAAGGAAAATCCACATACCGGCATTCGATGACGTGTCGGCTAGCAAACGCTTCACTCGTGGTTAGGGACGTTGGTGCCAATGGACCCCCTCGTGAAGCCCCCCCTGACTTCACCTTTGGCTTCTTGCGTTGGACAGTTGACGACATCCTTCAAGGAGACTAGGGTGAACGACGACCATGGATGGGTAGAGACTAAAAATTTCAAGTGAGATTTTCGTTAGGGTAGAGATTAGTGCGATATCGGGTGGGAGGGTGTTGGTGAGATTGTTGCGATAGCGGCTGGGGTAGGCGCAAAAGAAGACTAGGGTTTGCATTATGTGCAAATGGGCTGCCAATTACTTTTATAGCCCGACATTCGGTCCACCGAAATTGGACAACAGTGGATCGAATAAACTTATATACATATCACAGTGGTTTAAAGGTGGACCATTCAGGAGTTGGTCCACCGTAATCCTGGGAGAATTCCCGAGTGGAAGAATAATAGCGGACCGACATTCAAGAACGGTGGACTGAATATGAGGATAATCAAATCACAGTGGCTTAGAGGTGGACCATTCAGGAGTTGGTCCACCGAAATCTTGGGAGAATTCCCAGGTGGAAGAATAATAGCGGACCGACATTCAACAATGGTGGACCGAATCTGAGGATAATCAAATGATAGTGGCTCCTTATGGTGGACCGACATTCAACAATGGTGGACCGAATCTGAGGATAATCTGAGGACCGACATTCTGGGCTCCTTATGTTTGTGGATCAAAAACTTCATGAATAGCGGACCGATATTGTGGAACGGTGTACTGATTGTTGCAATATGAAAATTACAGTGGGTTAGCGGTGGACCATTCACAACTCGGTGGACCATTTTATCCCCTTACAGTATACCAAATAGTCCTCTGCGGTCCACCAACTATTCATCCGGTCCCCTGTTGTGGCATACTCATCTTCGATGGTTTTGTATGATTCTCGTTAAAATTCATTACCTATTCCAACATTAAAATTCATTACATCACTTCATTGAAAATTGAGTACAATATTAAAAAGGGAACTTCATTAGGAAATCACTAGTACATATAGGAAATTCATTAATCTAAAAAAGTAGGAGATCATAGTAAGGGAAGTTGGTCATTGCGGCCGCCACAAGCGCATAATTTCATCCTGAATTTCATCCCGTGTCTCGTCCACGGTGGAGGATTCGGGCACAATTTCTTCGGTATCATCGTCGTCGGAGTATCCATCGAACTCGTCCAGTGAATACCGTATGAAGTCTTCATCGTAAACCATGTGTTCACGGATGAAATTGTGCAACGCCAATGTAGCAACAACTATTCCCACTTGCTTGCCATACGAATATGGTTGCGGTAGGCGCAAGATTTTAAACTTTTGTTTCAACACTCCAAAGGCACGTTCAATAGTGCTGCGCAAGCTAGAATGAAGATAATTGAACTTCTCCTCGCCATTGGCGAATGTTCGGCATTGACGGTAATCTGCGAGATGATAACGAACGCGTCTATACGGAGTAAGAAATCCTTTCATTAAAGGAAACCCCGAATCAACCAAGTAGTACTTCGCATTCGGGGAGCGTGGGAACTTCAGGTCACGCCTTGCCAACGCCGTATTGAACATGCGCGCGTCGTGTGTTGTCCCCTCCCAACCTGCGTAGGCCCAAGTGAACCGCATGTCCCAATCGCATACGGCTAAGACGTTCATTGTTGGGGTCCCCTTTCGGCCTATGTATTTGATTTTCTTGGAAGTGGGCACAATGCATGGTATATTGGTTCCGTCGATGGCGCCTACGGCATCCCTAAAAAACGGCCAATACCTTGGATCATCAACTATTTTTCGTGGGTTTCGCGCAACATTCCACGGCGTCCACGTACATTAACTGTAGTCAAGCTAAGCAGCGACATCAACACCTTATTAAAATAGTGACTTATGGTGTCGCCGGAATGCTCAAATTTATCTTGAGCATCTCTATTTGTCTTCCCACCACCCACTATGAATAAGAATATTGCAACGGCCTCTTCAACGGGGACTCTAATGCTTCCCTGCCACCCATGATCTTCTCTCAACGTTCTGCAAAGGTGTAGAAAAACATCCTTCTCCATGCGACACCAAATGAAAAAGACACGTTCATTGCCTCCGAGTAGATAATTGACATAAGCCCGACCTGTCAGACCCGAGTTACGGCGTGGTCTAGGTGGAGAATACTCTTCCTCATCTGCAGCATCTTGCAGCTCGGCTACAATGACTGAAGACGCTCCAGCTCCAACTGCAGTGACAATACATCTAACCCTGGGATTTTGAAGGATTGACATTATATAGGAGTCTATTTGTTCTTGAAGGCTTTTGAAGGATTAGTAAGGAGCTGATTTATCATGAGTTTCTCAATGTGTTTAGTATATATAGGCACATATGCTTAATGTACTACAAATGCATAGTGTGGAGTCTTGTATGATGGACCAATACATGATGTACTACAAATGCATAGAAGTGGTCTTGTGGAGTCTTGTGATGGAACAATAGATGTTGTACTATAAAGTGGTGTATCCAAGGCTTATGTGCATAGAAAAAACCAGATGCATATATGTACCGTAGCTGCATCAAATTGTAGTGGAAGGGACGAAAAAACCAGCTCCATATATGTAGCATAGCTGCATATATACACTAGCCTACACTACATGCCTTGTTAAGAACTCACATCAAACTTTTTTGACAACTCATATAAGTTAAGAACTCACATCAAACTTTTTTCAAAACTCATAAGTTAAGAACAATTTTCTGAACAATTTTCAAAATTTCTTTCCAATTTTTTCATCAATCATATAGTTCAAACTTTGTTCAAAACTCATATAACTCATATAGTTCATATCCAATTTTTCAGAACTCATCAAACTTTGAATCCTATCCAATGTTAGTTCATATTTAACTAGTTAATACCTCCTATCACACATACTTGTTTTTCACTCCCTGCAATATAATCCTTGGTTCATATACACCGTTATTGTTAATCACTACAAAATATTCAAGAAATACTTGATTACCTGCACTTGATTAGACAATCACATCAACAACTAATAAATAAACATGAATTTTCTCTTCTCTTACCATAACACATTGAAATTCAACCTCAACAAATGGTTGCACCAGATATCATCAATAAATCCATCATATAAATCCAACCTCAACACATACATAAACACATCAATAAATCCGAGAAATACGTTACAAGACATACATTGCAGTGGGGAGAATATAGTCTATGGAAGAAGTAAAGCGCATAGGAAACGTGTAGAATATGTCTATGGAAGAATTTAGTTGTCACTATTATCTATGATCAAGAACATGATAATTAAGGAGTGGAATTAATTGTTCTTAAAATAAAGTTTTCGAAGCAATAACAAAAAATATAAATAGAGAACCAACCTTCAACGGAGTGGATCAAGGACGATCTGCAGCCCAAGACGTCCGATGTGCACTTGAGGCAGTTGATCTGCACAAACTGCTGCTTCTAGCGGCGGCTACCGGTGGCTTCTGGAGGCAACAGTCGGGAGGAAGTTGGGGAGATGTGAGAATATCCAGGGTGATGTGTCGAGAGGCTACTTTGAGGAGGTCGGGGGGTTGAAATTGTAATTTTTGCCTTTTCTTTTTACCGTTGGAATTATCTTCAATCCTTACACTGTACGCTTTAGAGGAAATCCAATAAATTTTTCGGGTCCGCGTTATGTTCCTCCATTCTCTCTCATCTGCTGTGAAACGGTGGACCATTTTCTTCAGTGGTCCACCAAATGTCGGGCTATGATTGTACATTTTAATCCAATAAATCACACCTTACTTTCTACAACTTTTTCTTCCATTTCTACCCCTATACAATTTATCAATTTCCTTACTTTTTATCCACCTACCACAATCATTACATACCCATTTTAATAATTTCACACCAAATAATCAACAATCATCCAAACACTACTACAAAAATAATCAACTTTGATTATAATCACACTACGATTATAATCAAAGCAAATTTTATTATAAATGCAAACGAACTGACCCTTAAGCCCTAGGTCACAATGATTATGTACAACATGGTCCCTCATTCTAGTAATAGACCATTTTGCCCTTTGTGATTGGTGATTGATTGTATTAGAGTATAGGTAATTATAGGTTTATGTATAGGGGTATAAGTGTAATTGAGTGTGTTTGATTATAAAAAAATCATGATTATAATTGAATCAGAAAAAAAACGTAAACGAACACACTTATTACGATTATAATCGTAGCAGATTATAATCAAAGCGCAAACGAACTGGGCTTATTCTTTCTAAAATCTCTCATAACACAACATGCCTTACATACACTTCTAATTCATTCATATATATATATAGAGAGAGAGCCTACGGACTTCACTAAAACAAGCCCGTTGGTAGAGAATGATAATGATACAAGATGAGAATATAGGAGAAGGGAGTGATGATTGGAATTTATGACATGTAATGATGGAATAATAAAACAAAAATACAATTCCAACTCTTGAATAAAAAGTGGCGCCTAATTCATGCGCCTAATAAAAAGTGTCTTAAATAAAGTCAAAGAAAGCAAGTAGGAGCATGAATTAGGTGCCACTTTTTATTCAAAAGTTGAAATTGTAATTTTTGTTTTATTCTATCATTATATATCATAGATTCCCATCATCACTTCATTTTCCTATATTCTCATCTTGCATGCATTATCATTCTCTATCCATGGCCTTGTCTTAGTGAAGTCCTTAAGCTCTATATATATGCATGAATTAGAAGTGTAAAGCATGTTGTGTTTTAAGAGATTTTACCGTTGGTCAGCCCAAGTTCACCGTGTTTAAGAAGGTAATATAAATAGATGATAATTTGATCTTGGGGAAAATCTCTAAAATAAATTAATCTATTCACCATTTAAAAATTGTAAACTAGAAAAACAAAAATATTCAAATTATAAAATTTCAGAGATTTGAATTTGATACTTGATCCAAACATTGAAATGCAACAAACAAATAAATAAATTGTAGAAACTACTAATCTCAATATTTGTACTTTTAAAAGGGTAACACCTTAAAAAGTAAGATAGTTTAAGTTATTTAATTTTTAATAGTTGAATTTAATTTTTTTAATATTGAAATTTGTGTTTTATAAATTAAAAAGAGATTACACAAATCTCAAAATTAAAAAAACTAAATTCATGGATAGAACTAGAGAGCTTAAACTATCTATTCTCTATAGAACTACCACTTTTAAAATAGCAGATCTTATTCGGTTTTTTATTTTTATAATACAAAAAAAAAATGCGCCACATCACCCAAAAAAAAATAAGTCTGGAGATGGGTGCCACGTGGGCACCCAATTTTTTTTTTTTTGTTTTAAAAAGCAGGGACTGACTGCGTTTTCTGACGAAATCGCAGTCAATACTGCGATTTCTGAAATCGCAGTATTGACTGTGATTTCAGTCAGGGACTGACGCAGTCAGTCCCTTGACGTGACCACACGGTCACGAGACCGTGCCCCGTGACCGTGTGGTCACGTCGACGGCAGAGGAGGCAGATGCTGCCTCCTCTACCTCGTCTATATATATATATATGTTCGGCTGAGAGAGGGACCATTTGCATGCATTTTGGCGAGAGTGAGTTTTGAGAGAGAGGCAGCGTTTGGGGAGAGAGTTTGGCGAGAGAGAGACTTGAAGGCAGCGAGAGAGACACATTTCAGAGGCGAGGAAGAGAGTTTTTCGGAGACTTTGAGAGTGAAAGTGAGAGATAGTTTGAGAGTGAGATCAATTTAGTCCCAAACAAGAGAAGAAGTAGACAAGTGAAGAAAAAATATGTAAGTATTTTTTTTTGTTTAATTTTACTTTAATTGAAATTAATTTTTTTTTGCTTGTTTTAATAAATTTATGATGTTATTAATTTAAAATAATTGTTGTTATATTTTTTTTATTAGTTAAAAAAGGAGGAGAAGAAGGCCAAAGGAGAAAAATTAAAAAAAGGACTAAAAAGGTAAGTATCTAATTTTAGTAATTTTGGTTGATATTTTGTTAGATGATGTTATTAATTTATTTTTGGAAGTTGTATGTTTATTTTATAAATTTTCATGTTAGTAATTTTGGTTGATATTTTGTTAGATGATGTTATTAATTTATTTTTGGAAGTTGTATGTTTATTTCATAATTTTTCATGTTAGTAATTTTTGTTGATATTTTGTTAGATGATGTTATTAATTTATTTTTGGAAGTTGTATGTTTATTTCATAATTTTTTATGTTAGTAATTTTTGTTGATATTTTGTTAGATGATGTTATTAATTTATTTTTGGAAGTTGTATGTTTATTTCATAAATTTTTATGTTAGTAATTTTTGTTGATATTTTGTTAGATGATGTTATTAATTTATTTTTGGAAGTTGTATGTTTATTTCATAAATTTTTATGTTAGTAATTTTTGTTGATATTTTGTTAGATGATGTTATTAATTTATTTTTGGAAGTTGTATGTTTATTTCATAAATTTTCATGTTAGTAATTTTTGTTGATATTTTGTTAGATGATGTTATTAATTTATTTTTGGAAGTTGTATGTTTATTTCATAAATTTTCATGTTAGTAATTTTTGTTGATATTTTGTTAGATGATGTTATTAATTTATTTTTGGAAGTTGTATGTTTATTTCATAAATTTTTATGTTAGTAATTTTTGTTGATATTTTGTTAGATGATGTTAGTAATTTTTGTTGATATTTTGTGAGATAAATTTAGAAAATGATTTTAAATTTTGAGACAATTTAGTAAGACAAAGTTGATTTAATTTAGTTGGTTTAAATATTAATTAATTTCGAAATGAATATTTTAAATATTAAATATTAAATAATTTCGAAAATAATATTTTATTGTTAGGAAAATTGATTTTTTTTGTAAATAAATTATTTATTTACTAGTTGGATAATTAAAGAAATAATAATGATATGTTTGGTAAAATAGTAGATATTTTGGAAAATAGGTTTGTTAGATGGAATATTAGATAATCTTGAAATAATATTACTAGAGATAAAATTGTTAGATTTAGTATTAGAAAATATTGTTAGAGATTAACTTGTTACATAATGTTATTAAATAAATTATTTTGTTAGATGAAATATTAGATATTCTTGAAATAATAGATATTGTTAGATTATTTTGATGTTCTAGAAAAATAATGTGGTTTGATTTGGATTGATATATTAGTTTAAATAAAATTGTTAGATTTTAAAAAATATTGTATGGTTAATTTTTTGTTATTGTTAGATAATGTTAGTGAATTTTTTGTTAGATAAGAAAATAGATTATATGGTTAGAAATTTAATTGTTGAATATTGTTAAATATAATTCCATTTTAGATGATAATTGTATTGAAATTTTATTTATTAGACAAAAATGGCAACGACAGTCAGATGCTTGATATATAGTCTTGGAAAAATCTCTACTGGTGTCAATGGGGTTGTATTTGAATGTGAACATAAAAGAGTGATGACGTTGTCTAGTGACATTACGTTGGACAGATTGAATGAATTGATTAGGCAGAAACTAAGACTTTCTCACCTCGAAGAGATAAATTCCATCGTGTATAGAATGTCAATTAGTCAGGAAAGTGGACGATATGTCTACTCGACTTTTAACTTAGTGGATGATGATTGCGTGGAGTCAATGATGGATTTACACGTGACATTAATGGGAAACTCAATGCTTGTGCTTGAGTTGTATGTAGAAGTTGTGAACTGTACAATTGATCTGAATAATGAAATGGTCCCTGCCTTTCAAGAAGTCCCAGCACAGAACAGACAATTTATTGTCCCTGCCATCGAAGATGTCCCCGCACAGAACAGAAATTTAATTGTTCCTGCAGCTGAGAATTTTGCATCCTCAAGTGTTGTATCGATCTGAGTTTGACTTACCTGGAGGGTCGAATAATATAGCTGGATGTAGTGGGGAGGCAGGTCCGTCACGACGAAGAGTTGATGACCATGACAATGTCAATACCGACTACGATGAAGAATTCGTCTCTTCGGATGAGTCCCTCCGTAGTGATACACCACCCGAGGATTCTGGTGAGGAGATGGATGACAGAGCTGATCATAGAAATAATGATGCACAAACGAATGTCGTTCCTGCTCGAGAGTTCCGCCCTCGGGGTTACAATTTTTTTAATCAGTATGTTGATGTACAGGGGGCAGACCGGGATCCCGAGTATGTTGACGAAACCAATTATGATGCAGAGTTGCGTCTTGGGAAGATGTATCAAACTAAAGATGCTTTCAAGCTAGCTGCCAAATTATTTTCGATTAAGTGTCGGCGAGATTTCATTGTATACAAGTCGGGCGCCAAGGCTGAAGAGTACAGATGCAGGTACTATTTGCAACCGCCGTATAAATGCCCATGGAGGGTCAGGGCTGCTGTTAAGGACGGCGACAACCATTGGACGATAACGAGGATTGGAGGTGATCACAGTTGTTTGTGTGCTCCCAATGACGACGAGAATCAAGATCATCGAAAACTTGATTCAAACGTGATCGCATCTCGGATTGTAGGGCTTGTTAGTGACCACCCGAAGACCTCCGGAAAGCAGATTGCACACATGATGTGGAGTGAGTTTGGGTTCCAGGTCAGCTATAAAAAGGCATGGGCGGCAAAGTATAAAGCACTTAAAATTGCCTTCGGTGATTGGGAGGAATCGTATACCCGTGTTCCTCGATTTCTTAATGCCGCAGAAGCATGTATGCCCGGGACATTTACTGACTTCAAGAAGGTTCCCATTGACGACACAAACGCACAATTTCGTCGTGCATTCTGGGCTTTCAGACCGTGTATCGATGCATTTCCGCATCTGAAACCGATTGTGCAGGTGGACGGGACTTTCCTCACTGGTAGATACAAGCACACTTTGCTGATAGCCTGCTCTCAAGACGGTGACAGAAAGATTGTGCCTCTTGCATTTGCAATTGTTGAGAGCGAAAAAGGCAGCGCGTGGAAGTGGTTCCTCCAAAGATTGCGCAGACATGTTGTGGGCATGGATAAGAAAGGAGTTTGCCTTATTTCTGATAGGGCCAGTGGAATCATTGAAGCTGTGGAGGATCCACGATGCGGGTGGTAGCCCCCGTTAGGGTACCATGTCTTCTGCCTTAGACACATTGCCAGCAATGTGATGACGCGGTACCGAAAAAAGTCGCTGAAGATAGCGGTCCAAAACATAGGTATGTTATTTGATCTATCGCTAATTTTGCTCTGCTGAAGCTGTATAAATTGTCAGTCACTAATTATACAAATACAGGTTACCAACTGCGGCGGGATAAGGCAGATTCTCTTCTGGGAGAATTGGAGTTGATAAACCTTGAGTGTTACAACTACTTGCCTCCGAGGGAGCAATGGATGCAATCCTACGACGAGGGTCGTCGCTTCTACCACATGACGACAAACCTGGTTGAGTGTATCAACGGCGTGTTCAAAGGATTCCGGAAGTTACCATTAATGGGTGTCGTCCAAGGCTCATATTACCGGCTGAACAGGTTCTTCCAGGAACGTCGTGAGACATACGTAGCTCAGCTACAGACCGGAAATGTCCACTCCCAGACCGTTAGGGTTGCAATGGAGAAGAACATAGCTCGATCATCCTCACTGCGTGTCACGCAGTTCGATGCAGAGAGCCTTTTATTTGAGGTCCTCGACCCTTACGATGAAAGTACTACTCAAGTCGGACGAACATATAAACTTGAGCTTCGAGCCCGTAGGTGTGATTGTGGGGCATTTCAGGCAAAACATTACCCCTGTGTGCACGCAGTGGCTGCTTGTGTTCGTATGGGTTGGGACTCGTTGGCCTATGTACATCCATGCTTCCGATTTGATACAATGATACAGGCATATAACACCCACTTTCAACCTATTGGCAACGTCTCATCATGGCCGCCGTACATGGGTCCAACCGTGTGGCTGGACCCCGAGAAACGGAGGAGCAAATATGGTCGACCCGCAGAGGCCCGCATTCACAACGAGATGGACGATAGGGAACCAGTTGGGACCATTAGATGTAGTAGATGTAGGGCCGTTGGACACAATAAGAAACGGTGTCCACAACGAAATAGAAATTTGTAAATTTATGTATTTGTAAACTGATGTATTTGTAAACTTGTTTGTAAACTTCGATATTTAATTTAAGTGATTTTTATGGATAATGTCAGTGATTTTTATGGATGATATGGATGATTTTTAATTTCAATATATATATATATTCGTTTGTAGTAAAGATGGCCAACAGACTTGATCATAATCAAAGACAACAAAGGCGCATCATCAGCCCGTTGCCAGTCGACCAAAGCGTGCTCTATTTAACGGACCGACATATCGCGATGCACATTTGGAATGGCAATGTACGGTTAATTATTTGGAATATGACCATACATTGCCATTCCAAATAATTAACCGTACATTGCCATTCCAAATAATTAACCGTACATTGTCATTCCAAATGTGCATCGCGATATGTCGGTCCGTTAAATAGAGCACGCTTCGGTAGACTGGCAACGGGCTGACGATGCGCCTTTGTTGTCTTTGATTACGATCAAGTCTGTTGGCCATCTTTACTACAAACAAATATATATATATATATATTGAAATTAAAAATCATCCATAATCATCCATAAAAATCACTGACATTATCCATAAAAATCACTTAAATAAAATATCGAAGTTTACAAACAAGTTTACAAATACATCAGTTTACAAATACATAAATTTACAAATTTCTATATCATTGTGGACACCGTTTCTTATTGTGTCCAACGGCCCTACATCTGCTACATCTAATGGTCCCAACGGGTTCCCTATCGTCCATCTCGTTGTGAATGCGGGCCTCTGCGGGTCGACCATATTTGCTCCTCCATTTCTCGGGGTCCGGCCACACGGTTGGACCCATGTACGGCGGCCATGATGAGACGTCGCCAATAGGTTGAAAGTGGGTGTCATATGCCTGTATCATTGTATCCAATCGGAAGCATGGATGTACATAGGCCAACGAGTCCCAACCCATACGCACACAAGCAGCCACTGCGTGCACACAGGGGTAATGTTTTGCCTGAAATGCCCCACAATCACACCTACGGGCTCGAAGCTCAAGTTTATATGTTCGTCCGACTTGAGTAGTACTTTCATCGTAAGGGTCGAGGACCTCAAATAAAAGGCTCTCTGCATCGAACTGCGTGACACGCAGTGAGGATGATCGAGCTATGTTCTTCTCCATTGCAACCCTAACGGTCTCGGAGTGGACATTGCCGGTCTGTAGC
The DNA here is from genome assembly GCA_003254925.1 of Chamaecrista fasciculata. NCBI lineage: Eukaryota > Viridiplantae > Streptophyta > Magnoliopsida > Fabales > Fabaceae > Chamaecrista > Chamaecrista fasciculata. The sequence goes on along the minus strand of QANZ01049861.1, from coordinate 128,850 downwards.
TGAGCTACGTATGTCTCATGACGTTCCTGGAAGAACCTGTTTCGCCGGTAATATGAGCCTTGGACGACACCCATTAATGGTAATATGAGCCTTGGACGACACTCAACCAGGTTTGTCGTCATGTGGTAGAAGCGACGACCCTCGTCGTAGGATTGCATCCATTGCTCCCTCAGAGGCAAGTAGTTGTAACACTCAAGGTTTATCAACTCCAATTCTCCCAGAAGAGAATCTGCCTTATCCCGCCGCAGTTGGTAACCTGTATTTGTATAATTAGTGACAGACAATTTATACAGCTTCAGCAGAGCAAAATTAGCGATAGATCAAATAACATACCTATGTTTTGGACCGCTATCTTCAGAGACTTTTTTCGGTACCGCGTCATCACATTGTTGGCAATGTGTCTAAGGCAAAAGACATGGTACCCTAACGGGGGCTGCCACCCGCATCGTGGATCCTCCACAGCTTCAATGATTCCACTGGCCCTATCAGAAATAAGGCAAACTCCTTGCCTATCCATGCCCACAACATGTCTGCGCAATCTTTGGAGGAACCTTTTTCTCTCTCGACAATTGCAAATGCAAGAGGCACAATCTTTCTGTCACCGTCTTGAGAGCAGGCTATCAGCAAAGTGTGCTTGTATCTACCAGTGAGGAAAGTCCCGTCCACCTGCACAATCGGTTTCAGATGCGGAAATGCATCGATACACGGTCTGAAAGCCCAGAATGCACGACGAAATTGTGCGTTTGTGTCGTCAATGGGAACCATCTTGAAGTCAGTAAATGTCGCGGGCATACATGCTTCTGCGGCATTAAGAAAGCGAGGAACACGGGTATACGATTCCTCCCAATCACCGAAGGAAATTTTAAGTGCTTTATACTTTGCCGCCCATGCCTTTTTATAGCTGACCTGGAACCCAAACTCACTCCACATCATGTGTGCAATCTGCTTTCCGGAGGTCTTCGGGTGGTCACTAACAAGCCCTACAATCCGAGATGCGATCACGTTTGAATCAAGTTTTCGATGATCTTGATTCTCGTCGTCATTGGGAGCACACAAACAACTGTGATCACCTCCAATCCTCGTTATCGTCCAATGGCTGTCGCCGTCCTTAACAGCAGCCCTGACCCTCCATGGGCATTTATACGGCGGTTGCAAATAGTACCTGCATCTGTACTCTTCAGCCTTGGCGCCCGACTTGTATACAATGAAATCTCGCCGACACTTAATCGAAAATAATTTGGCAGCTAGCTTGAAAGCATCTTTAGTTTGATACATCTTCCCAAGACGCAACTCTGCATCATAATTGATTTCGTCAACATACTCGGGATCCTGGTCTGCCCCCTGTACATCAAGATACTGATTAAAAAAATTGTAACCCCGAGGGCGGAACTCTCGAGCAGGAACGACATTCGTGTGTGCATCATTATTTCTATGACCAGCTCTGTCATCCATCTCCTCACCAGAATCCTCGGGTGGTGTATCACTACGGAGGGACTCATCCGAAGAGACGAATTCTTCATCGTAGTCGGTATTGACATTGTCATGGTCATCAACTCTTCGTCGTGACGGACCCGCCTCCCCACTACATCCAGCTATATTATTCGACCCTCCAGGTAAGTCAAACTCAGATCGATACACACTTGAGGATGCAAAATTCTTAGCTGCAGGGACAATTAAATTTCTGTTCTATGCGGGGACATCTTCGATGGCAGGGACAATAAATTGTCTGTTCTGTGCTGGGACTTCTTGAAAGGCAGGGACCATTTCATTATTCAGATCAATTGCACAGTTCACAACTTCTACATACAACTCAAGCACAAGCATTGAGTTTCCCATTAATGTCACGTGTAAATCCATCATTGACTCCACGCAATCATCATCCACTAAGTTAAAAGTCGAGTAGACATATCGTCCACTTTCCTGACTAATTGGCATTCTATACACGATGGAATTTATCTCTTCGAGGTGAGAAAGTCTTAGTTTTTGCCTAATCATTTCATTCAATCTGTCCAACGTAATGTCACTAGACAACGTCATCACTCTTTTATGTTCAGATTCAAATACAACCCCATTGACACCAGTAGAGATTTTTTCCATGACTATATATCAAGCATCTGACTGTCGTTGCCATTTTTGTCTAATAAATAAAATTTCAATACAATTATCATCTAAAATGGAATTATATTTAACAATATTCAACAATTAAATTTCTAACCATATAATCTATTTTCTTATCTAACAAAAAATTAACTAACATTATCTAACAATAACAAAAACTTAACCATACAATATTTTTTAAAATCTAACAATTTTATTTAAACTAATATATCAATCCAAATCAAACCACATTATTTTTCTAGAACATCAAAATAATCTAACAATATCTATTATTTCAAGAATATCTAATATTTCATCTAACAAAATAATTTATTTAATAACATTATGTAACAAGTTAATCTCTAACAATATTTTCTAATACTAAATCTAACAATTTTATCTCTAGTAATATTATTTCAA
>QANZ01049861.1:88561-122514 GCA_003254925.1 Chamaecrista fasciculata | reverse complement strand
GGGGGCATGGCCCCCTAGCTCTGTCCCTGGGAGTGGGTGAGAGAGAGAGAGGGACACACACACACTCACACACGAGTGAGTGAGTGCCAAAAAAAGTAGTATTTTTTCAACTTTCTTTTTTCATGCTTTTCTGTTTCTTTTGCTCAGTTAATAATTATATGCCTCGTTATTGCCTTATTGGCTAGTAATGCCTATACTGAAGACATTGCTGCTAAAGCTTATGTGAACTCTTTTCTCTCTAGTATTATGTATTGTATATTGGAACTATCTAGTATCTACATTAATTCGGCGTTGTTTGCTTATATAATTTTCTCAGGACTTGTATTTCTTTCGTTCTTTTTTCTCTGATTGGAGTCACCATAACAGGTCAAATAGTTTAATAGATGGCTGCTTGTTATATTAGATGTCGCTGTTATTTGTTGGTTTTAAGGATTTGTTAACTAAAAAATGAGTAATGAGGAAGCCAACTTTTCTATTTTGTTATATATCTGTTTTTTCTTTTTCAGTTATGGTAAATGAAAGATGGTTTTTTAAGGATTTGAATGTTTATAGGAATTTTTAAATTATTGTATGATTTATTTAATTATTTTGTATTTTAAATAAATTACTGATTTATTAAAAAAAATTTGATTATTTTGGAGTTGACCCTTAAGTAGTGAGTATAACCCACCCATAACTAATTTAAAAGCTAAAATTTGGTCATATGTGATTAAGTGAGCCAACATGTGCTTTACAGTCCTTGTTGCTAATCTGTTACTACTTACTATATTGCTTGGCATGCAATTCAAAGTCATCTGATTGTGCTTGTACTATGCAGTTTTATGTTTGGACCAGATATATGTGGCTCACAGACTAAGAAGCTCCATGTTATACTATCGTACCAGGGGCAGAATTACCCCATAAAGAAGGACCTTCAGTGTGAAACAGACAAATTGACTCATTTCTATACATTTATTCTAAGGCCTGACGCCTCTTATAGTATCCTTGTTGATAATCGAGAAAGAGATTTTGGAAGCATGTACTCAGATTGGGACATCCTTCCTCCAAGAAAAATCAAGGCTGTAAATGCAAAAAAGGTACAACCTCTGGATGATTACTATGTTTTGGCTATGCACAGAGACAATGAGCAGAGATGTAATAATTGACTGAATATCATAAGTCATATATTCAATAGAACTTTTCAATATTAAATAACTTGAGTATAAATGGGATGTTTAATTGATTGTAATTTGTAAGAAATATTTGGATTCTTTCTATTCATCTTACTTTATTATCTATCAATCAACCTTTCATGTAAAATTATTTGCTTTTCTTATTGCAGCCAGCTGATTGGGATGATAGAGAGTACATTGAAGACCCTAATGATGTCAAACCAGAGGTGGTTTTTTGCCCCCTTTCTTTTTTTCTTTTATCAAAACATGCATTAACAAGTAATTTTTCCTCTTGATTACTATATCATCTTTGTCATTTTTATTTGTTTATAGATGCATTTACAGCAAAAAGACCTTAGCTTCCTCCTTATTTAGGAACTTCTATCATAATATGAATTTTCCATATCCCCTGTATTTCTTTTTGGCACAAACAGAATGAGATATTCTCTTTAAGAGAGTATGAGAAGTAACTAAGTAGAAACAAAATGAATTATCTATCCAACAAACCTCTTCAGTTTTCCCGCATATTTGTAAGAGACCCCTAGAGGGGCTGTTGGCAGAGAACCAAAGGAAAGCCATAAAGAAAATCCTATTTTACCAAACAATCTTGTACCAACAAACCTAAGTAGGGATGGAAATATTAGTGTCCCTTTCTAATTCAACACTCCAAAGTACAGCTCAGGTAGCAGTAGCACACGGCCCTAAAGCCTTTCTCTCTTACCCTATGCTAAAGCCTCAGAAGCCTATCAAAAGTAGCTGCTCCCAGTAAAGACAGCACACCCAACTGCCCAAGACTCATTGGAAATACAACATGACCTACATTTTAGTTGCTGTCTCACTAGAATTCAAGTAACCATATAACCTACTCTAGATGGAAATGGTTACTGGGCAATAACAAAATGAATGAGCAGCTGTTTCTGAACTGTAACTTTACATTGTACACATTCTCCTTCAACTTTTGAAACACATGACGGAAGAGAATATTTGGTGGGAATAGCTGAGGCCTATTATTGACTCATAATACAGTTTTCCTTTTTTCCCGGTTGTGGGGTTGGGTGGGGAAGAAAGGTGTATGATTATTAGGAAAGTTCAAAACTGGAGGAAAATGTTTTGAAATAATACCTTAGTTTTCTCAAAGATCTGCAACAGTTTGAACATTTTGTTGGTCCTCCTTATTGTTCTCTAGTTCCTTTGACAATAGCTATGTTTCTGTTAGAAGTTTGATATTTATTTTTTTTTTCTTGTTCTGATCACTAGAGAACCCTTCACAACAGAGAATTAATTGAGTCATGATTAATGCTAGACAATGGAAATTTAAGACATCAGTATGATAAATTAGAGGCTTGAAATGAGCACTGCATGCTGGTTCCTATTTTATCTTTTCTAGAAAGGGTCGTGGAGGGACAGGGCGGGGGCGGGGGGTAGATGGGCCATTAAGGCTATGTTTGAGAGTTTTAGTGAGGATGGAGAGGAGAGGACATTAATGGACACTAATAGAGTGGAGAGGAGAGGATATTAATGGACTAAGTAGATATGTTGTTTGGGAGTTTTTAATGATGAAAGGAATGGACACTTGTTAATCTTGTTTGGAAGTTATTAGTAATGGAATGGAATGGAATGGAGTGGACACATGTTATTTTTTGTTAGTATAAGGATATAATTGTCATTAAAAAATTATAAAACTGTCCACCCCTTCCTTGGCACCCCAATTTGGGGTGCCAACAAAAATTGAATTTTGGGGTGTCAAATGTCCTCCTTATCCACTCCACTCCCCCCTAAAAAACTGCCAAACATAATTTTTATACATTTTGTCCCTTCGTGTCCTCTCCATTCCCCCTTGACACCTCATCCAAACATACCCTAAGTCTAGGAATCTATGTGCTAGAAAATGGGAATTCTGTAGATGAGTTTGATAATTGTAAGTTTGAAATGAGCGCCTCATGCTGGTTCTTATTTTATTTTTGAAGCCAGGGGAGGGGACAGTGAAGGTATCACTAGACTTGCATCCATGAATAATGAGTGTTTGTAGATTTTATATGTTTAACTGAGGAACTTTATTCCAACTGGCTTAGCTTTTATGAAAGAGATAATTATTTTCTTAAATTGTGTGTAAACAAAGGTAAGCAAAGGTTTCTATTTGATGGTTTTGTATGACATTTTAGTATTTGACCATTATTTAGAATAGTGGTTTTATTTTATCTTTGCACTTCTGCTTGCCTTCATGTTTTTATTAACTATAGCGGTTTTATTTTTCTCTTTGCATCTCTACTTGCCTTGATGTTGCAGGGATATGATTTGATTCCAGCTGAAATACCTGATCCAAAAGCCAAGAAGGTTCATTTACTACTTATTTACTAAGAATTGAAAATATATCTAACTTATGTATTGGTGTGGTCTTACGAATGCTGTTTTCCTTTGACTTCTCTTTTTCGTTGAGCAGCCTGTTGATTGGGATGAGGACGATGATGGCATATGGAAGCCACCCAAAATTCCTAATCCAGCATACAAAGGACCATGGAAACGCAAGGTTCTTCAATCTGCTTTTTATTAATACTTGAGTACATAATCTTGTAGTAAAGTCTCTAATTTTTTTAAATTGCTGATAGAAAATCAAGAACCCCAACTACAAGGGAAAGTGGAAGATTCCGTGGATTGATAACCCAGGTAGACTTCTATTGAGGTGATTCATTCATTTGAAACTATAGGAAGAGTTCATTTCAGCTAGACATCTTAAGTAACTGACATATGATATGACCATGTGTGACTTAAGTCACTTACTATCATGTCTTTGTGGTGTTTTAGTTTTGCAAACATGCACAAAACAGCCAATTTACCATGTGTTGACTGCACATGTTAAGTGAATGACATATATTACAACTTGGAAAATTTTCCAAGTGCAAGGGAACTGGGGGACTTAGATTAGACATAAAGGTAATTTATGAAATGGTGCATTCATAGTTTTACTCATTATGTGGAAGCCCAATAACTTGGATCATATAATAATATGAGCATATCAGATATTTTGGTAGCCATTCTCCTTCAGCATCCTTTGTATTCACTTGAGCATACATGATTTTGTATATAAGTTATATGCACAGCCTATAGTGACGACCAGAATAAATGTGTGAACTGTAAATGATCTGATTCTTTTATAAATATAAAAATTTATGAGCAGGGTTAAGTTCTGCCAGCATTGCGGTCTGCCAGTTTCCCGTATCTTAATCTCCGCACCAATTTATGAACTTAGCTTTCTGTTTCCTGTTTATTGCAGAATTTGAGGATGATCCTGATCTTTATGTACTGAAACCAATAAAGTATGTGGGCATTGAAGTATGGCAGGTTGGTGTTATTTCTTTCCTTTTCTGTCCTCCAAAGGCAAGAAAAAGTTATTTTGCTTTTTGGCACATGAAGCTGAGAGTCAACAGTCTGTAGCTACGTTTTTTTTTTCTCTCTTTTAAGATGAAGTCAAAGTCAACTAGTTGAATCACAAAGTTAGTTGTTAATTATTTCAAAGAAATTAAGCATCTGGATGTTCACTGACTCACTGACTCAGATATATTCATATTGCTTAGTAGTGATAAACGAATGGGTGACAAATGATTGAAACCTGAGCTAAAACTTGAATGGATATTTGAATCTTGATAACGTTGATAATTTGAGTTTTCAGGTTAAGGCTGGTTCAGTTTTCGACAATATCTTAATTTGTGATGACCCACAGTATGCAAAACAGGTTGTGGAAGATTTTATGGCTAATTATAAGGAGGTAACCATTTTCATTGATAGTTTGCATTTGTTATCATTTTAGAGGAATTGTGGTATTAGCATGCTTATTATTTGTAAAATTACAGCCTGAAAAAGAAGCCTTTGAAGAAGCAGAAAAAGAAAGAAGAGCTCGGGAAGAAGTGGTGAGTGATCAAACACTTGCTCCAGTACTGCGTTGAGGCTTTGATCTGAGCACTAGTTAAATTTGTTGTGGTTTTTCTGATTGTCTGCATTTGATCCTTAATGGTTATATAGGAGGCTCAGAGAGCAAGAGAGGAAGGTGAAAAGAGGAGGCAGGAGAGGGATCGTAGATATGGAGATAGGAAGCGTCGTAGAAGGGTATACTTTCTACTTATTGATCTTGTCTGATTTGTCCCCGGTTGCACTTATTCATTTTATTACGTCAACTTAGTAGTACAATTTTCGATCATTATTTCAAATTTGCATGATAGGAATTATCATAGCACAGAGGGCAGGGGACAACATATGTGGTAGAATTCTTTCTATCCATCCTTATATCTTTCTAGTCATGTTTTTCTAGGAGAGAATCTAGGATTATGATTAAATAGATAATTTTTCATTATTGTGCCTAAATACTTCTCCCCAAAACATAGAGTGGGTAGACAAAGCTAGGCCTGGAAAACATGGAAATGATGAACCTACAGCAATCGTTAAATTCTTAAGCAAATCAGAGACGTTTGTGGTTAACATTATATTTCTCCAACAAGATTGTGAGAAGGTTGTGTTGAGACTTGGGAGCTTGCTCATTTCTTCTTCGCTCAATCCCCTGGTTATTCATTCGATATAGGAATTTCATTCGGCCATTTTTTAGTAGGGTTTTGATCATGTGATTGCCTGAGTCATTAGTTCTGACTATACGACTTTGTTTTGCAGCCGGATCCTCATGATTACTTGGATGATTACCATGTAAGTCTGAAGCTCTCTCTCTCTGACATTTATGTGAATGCATGTCATAACACTTTATTGTTCTATGGTTTCCATATTGAAATATGAACTTATAGTTGGTAAAAAATGAGATTGCTCGATGATATGGGATGGACTTAGGTTTATCATTGGCCATATAGTTGCCATAGAAATGTGAACCTTTTTCTTGTCAATTTGGCATAATAGCAAGAAGATATTAGCGAGCCATCTGCTTGTGCCTGAATGTGGATTCATATGTTGCAGAAAAAGTAACACTCACATGTTCATTTTGCCTAGGACTGAACTTTATATAAGACTTTTTATATATTCGCATCAAGGTATTTATATGTTTGTTATGAGGTTTCCTAATAAAAATAAGACATGTGGTAAATTTTATTTACTTTATCAATCATGGTAAGAAATGAATATAAAAGATAATTTTTTGCTCAACTAATTGTAAAAGAGAATGTAAATAAAACTTGTAATTGAAAGAATCTTATGGAAAATATGTAAAGAACCTTATATAATTTTTTTTTCTTATTCAAAATAACGTAATCCTTCAGTAGGTCTGTCTATGACTGCCAGATCTTTGTTATGATTTCCTACTGGTAAAAAATATGTCAAATATGTTGCTTTGGTTTTTACAAATGGTAAAATATGTAATGATAGATAAATCGTAAACATTCGAGTTTTCATGGTAAGAAAATTGTCATAAACTTTTAATAAATTATCTGAAATCAGATCTAAAATTATGAACACAATTGATACGAGTATAAGCCCTTAGTAGAACCATACTTCAAAAGCTAGCTGTTGAAGTTGGAGAGCCCTAAGCCTTATATAGTGCTTTACCGCATCATACGTACCTTAATCCAGCCTATAGGTCGCCCCCTCCATGTTGGTCAGCTCTCAATGAAAGCACCAATTGATACGAGTACAAGTCCTTAGGAGAATCATACCTCAAAAGCTAGCTGTTGTAGTTGGAGAGCCCAAGGCCTTATATAGTGCTTTACTTTCAGCTAATTACCCGATATGGAACTCGTATCAACAATACAAACTTATACATGCCGATTATATTCTTATATTTGCTGGCATAACTTGGGTTTATTATTTCGTGTAACTTTAAACATTATTAAGACCTTTTCTGAATTTGCATCTCCTTGGTCTTGCAGGATGAACTTTGAGACATGTACTCTAATTGACCTTTTTATTATTTATACTGCAAACGGAAGAGGCAGAAACATTGTTTTGGAAGCTTCTTCTCCGAAATATGGTTTGTTGTCTGCTGCTGGCATAACTGTCGGAATTTTTAATACCATGTTTGTTTTGCAAGTGTTGTATATTGTAGGATCAAAGGACCAATTGGACTAACCATGCAACCAATCCTCAAATCGAATGACCTCGGCTGCTAATAAGGTTTACTTGATTTCTTCTGGATCTTTTTTTATATCACAACTGTGGTTTTCCGGGAGAAATGGACTGAATCAGCCATAGATTACTAACTATTGTGTTTCGTATTTTATTTGTTGTATCAATATTAGTGTTTATTTTTTGGCTAAAATACATAAAACTCTCTTGAATTTTAGTCACTCAACAAAAAAATTCTAGAATTTTGAGAAATGACGAAGACTCTAGGAACTTTAAGATTATATTTTTTTGTTAAGTGAGAAAGTGTAGGTGAGTTGGGTTCTGGGGGCTTACCGAGGTCAGGGCATGCCTCCAGGCTCTATGAGAGCTTCAAACTACATAGGTACTTACAGATCGCCTACCAATAACTCGCGACCTTGTGGGTTACGAGTCAATTTCTTACCAATTTAGTCAAACTTTGTTGGCACTTGAAAAATTAAAATTAAAATTTTGAAGATTTATTAGCCATTATTAGTTAACTTCAAGTTTGAATCATTGAAAAGTGTAATAATAATCATCAAGTTACAAAGAAAATTTATTTTTTAAAATAAAAAATGTGAATATAATAGATTTGTCTGCACAAAATAAAAAATTCATAGATTTTTTTGGTCAATTTTGAGTTCAGATTTTTTAAGAGATTTTATGTATTTTAGCTTTATTTTTTAAGAAAAAAAAATCTAGGATCCAAAAGTGAAATGTATCTCAAACCAAGTAGGTCCTGAATTTGGATTTTCTATAATATTAAGAGAGAAAACAATTAGATTGGAGAGGATCCAGGTTTGAAGGTCATCCTCACCCCATAAAAGATTCACACACTTCCAAAAATTAAAAAATAATAATGATAATAATAATAATAATAATAATAATAAAATAATAAAAGAAAGGGTGGGAAGAGTAACGATTTCCAAAAAATTGATTGTAGTTCAGCTGTCAATGAGTGTCTCGTGTTTGTTGTTCTCACGATCATGATTGGGAAAAGAAAATAGTTAAATAGAACATAGCAACTTGCTTGGTGAATGGTGACAGATGCAGTGAATCATAATTTTACATCTGAGCATCACCATGTCAACTACAGTAGAAGTTTTTAAAATTGGTTTGGAGAAAATCAGAAGTTAAATATTATCATAATTTTTTCATTGATATTTTTTTTTGTTCTTTACAGAAGTTTTGCCTTAATTAATTTAGATTCAATTATTGTTGTGCACTTAATCTTAGTAGGAGAATCTTTTAATAGAAATAATTATATTTACAAAAACTTTAATCTGAGATACTAATTGGTATGAAGTCACTTTCAATTTGAAATAACTTGATATTCCACTGATTTGATAGAAGAATTTGAGTGTCCTTCATTTATAAGGTAATATCATAGAGAAAGGTTTGAGATTAGTTCTATTAAGGAATCTAAAATTGAAAAACAAAATTAAAGTTTATTGTTTATATGATATCAAATTTACTAGTATTTTTTCATAGATTGAGCTTTTTTTTGGTTTAATTCCAATGAGTTATTATTATTATTATTATTATTATTATTATTATTATTATTATTATTATTATTATTATTATTATTATCGATTTAGCTTTCCAAAAATATTTTTTTAAGATATTATTCAGATATCTAAATTTTTCCAATATTATTAACTAATAACTATATTTCTTTGATGAACTAAGTTGATAGTAATGATTTTTAAGAAATTAGATTGAAAATCAATTTATTAGTTTTTTTTTTTTGGCCAGAAAAAATCAATTTATTAGTTAAGAACTATTATATATGATTTTTCATATAATAAATCTATAAATTGATTACTAGAAAAGAGGATGTAAAAAACTTATGGTCAAACCTTCACGTTGGTCCCTATTTTACCATAAATTTTGTTTTGATATCTAATATTTTTATAGTCCATTTTGATCCTTAATGTTTCCCAACATTTTCGTTTTGGTCCTTAAAACAAATTTTTTTACTACAATTGGTCCTAAACTATTAAATGTAATTATATTTTTCTCGTTTCAAGTTCAATGTGATAAAATTGGAGCTACAAGTTACTCACCATGAGTTCTTTTCTCTTCCGGTTGGAGCCATCAACTAACAAAGTCAAATCGGTCATGAAATTAGGCTCGAAAGTGGGTCGCTCATTTGATTAAGTTTGTCATAGCTCTCTCGAGTTACGAGTTACTCTTCACGAGTTCTTTCTTTGTGGCTAGGGTTGTTGGCAAATGAGGTCAAATAGTATTATGAAAATGGGTTTGGTTAAAACAGTAATACTATCTTTTCGAGTAATATTTGACTTCATTTGTCACCGATTCCAATTAGACAGAGAAATAACTCGTTAAAAGTAACTAGTAGATCCAATTTCATCACATTCGAACTTGAGACGAGATATATATGTCAACTTCATGAAATGAGCAACTCACATTCAAGCTCGATTTGAACTTATTCAGGGGCGGAGCCAGGATTTTCAGTTAGGGGGTGCCGATATATTATTTTGGCTAAAATTATATTTTAGTCCCTAATATTTCTAAAGTTTCGTTTTGGTCCTTAATATTTTTTTTGTTTCGTTTTAGTCTTTAATGTTTCTTAAAAGTTTTATAATTGGTCACTAACTATTGAATATCGTCATATTTCTCTTGTTTTAATTCCGAACGCAATGAAATTAGAGCAATGTGTTAAACTTGATGACTTTTTACTCTACCCAGTTGAAGTCATCAACAAACGAAAGAAATATGACCATACTCTATACTTAAGGACCAATTATGAAACTTTTAGAAAATATTAAAGACGAAAACTTAAACAAAAAAAACAGGCAAATATTTTATGCATGACCAATCATGGTAGACAGAGAATATTAAATACATTTTTTTACATGACCAATCATAGAAGAGAGAGAATGTAAATCAAGTTTGTGATCGGAGGAACCTTATAACCAAGATATAAGGAACCTTACCTAAGTTTTTTCCAAAATAATATACTAAATTTAGTAGTTGTTAATTCTTCGAGCATCATGGAATTTTATTAGAAAAACTTGTTCCCTTAAAATCTCAGATTACGTTCCTATGAAACTTGCATTGAGTGAAGAAAGGATAAAAAACAGAGTCGAAGAAGGACCCAATAGTAGCACGCTTCACAGTAAGCTGGAAGTGAATAGCCATATGCTTATATTTGAGTTGAACTTGCTGCAATCTAAACTGATTTAGTGAGGTCTAATAGTTTTAGATACATGTTCATAGTAGTTAACGAGTGTGTGTAATGTAAATATCATCTCATTACTATACTTTGTAAACAGGTTCTCAAATGACCTTTTCGTATTTATTATTCAATGCTTAGTACAAATGTCAACGTTTTCACTTGGTAGTTTCTTTGTTTCACCAATTTCTTCTATTCATTTTCTTTTTGTACGAATGCCACAATGTATGTATTAATCATGCTCTTTTTATTTTTGGCCGACCACCTCAGTCATATGATCCAATCTCTTATAAATAACACAATTTAAAATCGAGTATAATCTATGTCGGTAGTGTATGATGAAAGTGCTCTCAATAGAATCTATGCGTTTGATTCTGTAGAATTAGGCGTCGACTCTATACTACCATAGTAAAATGTAAAGCTATCAAAATGAGCCAGCCCGACTCTCGCGAGCTGGCTTGTCACAAGTTGCGGCTCACACGAGCTGGCTCATGCGATCGAGTAAAAAATCTCAGGTGAGCAAGTTTTAGCCAACCCGACTAACTAACTTGGTGAACCTGGTTAGTCCACTTAGCCTACTAGTCATCAATTATTTTTTTCATTTTTTCCTTTTTTTTAAATTAAAAATTATTTTCCGTTAACTTTTTTAACAAAATTCATGAAAATTAAGGCAAACCATTCAATACCTTGTGGTTTGGTACCTTGTGATTTGGTCATATTTCACTTTGGTACCCTGTGGTTTAAAAAGTGACACTTTGGTACCCTGTAGTATTCTCTGTTAACACTTTGGTACCCTTTTGGAGCTATTTTGTAATTTTAATCATAACAAATTTTACAAAAATTACATATTGACCTCCAATATTTTCAGAAAATTACAAACAGGTCCTTGGATACATATTATCTAGGGACTAAATTGAAAACTATAAAAAAAATTTTGGGGTCAAAACATAATTTTTGAAAAATATAGGAGAGAAGATAGAATTACAAAACAGTCCCAAAATATAGGGGAGCCTTGGCCCCCCTTGGCTCCGTCCCTGCCTTTATTTACTGATTGCCCTAAATCGGTAAAGAAAGAACTGATCAGATGTAACTCGTAGTTTTGATTTCATTACATTAGAACTTGAAACGAAAAAGATATGACCATATTCAATAGTTAGTGACCAAAAAAAAATTTGTCGGAAACATTGTTAGGAACCAAAATGAAGTTTAGGGTAAACATTAGAGATCAAAATGAGGTTTTGGCCAAAATTTATATATTATTTTATGAATTTCAAGTAAAGATTTAATAATTCTTAATTAATTTTCTTTATAAAATGTACAATTTCAATAAAAAAAATTAAAACTGTTAAATATTCTTTTCTATTTAAAGTAATGTGTTAATTTATGTTTATCTCACTCAATATAAAAAAAAAACTAAAAATTTCTTAAAATTATAAATTTTGTGCAAAATGATAAAATTATAAAGTTGGAGGAGGCCGGAGGGTATATATTTCATCCAATATTGAAGTTTAAAGTTTTCATAATCAATTTTTTAATATTTTATAAATAATTAGGTTTTAGTCGCTATTATTAAAATGTGTCATATAAAGTATTTATTTAGAACTAATTAAAATAATTATTAATAAAAGGAAAGCATAATATTAAAATCTTAAAACTTTTACCAACAAGTGTTTGGTGTAGCGGCTAGGCGAGCTACATCCTAGGGAGATGACCCAAGTTCGATCCTTAGAGTCGACATTGTTGGGAAGGTTCTGACCATTTTGTCTTTGAGTCCCAAATGTGATTAGTCTTCACTTAGACCGTTACACGGATAGGATACCCATGACTTAACCGAAAAAAAATCTTAAAACTTTAATAATGATATGAGTATATGATAAATTATATTATATCAATTTTTCTTATAGAACTTTTTTAAAACAATATTATTATATTATTAAGTAGTAAGAATTAAAATTGAAAGATTTACAAAATAGATAGACTAGACCCTTTTTTAAAAAAAGTGTAAGAATTAAATTAAAAGATTGAGTAAAATATGATATCAAATAATTAATTTTTCTCTTTATTTTTAAAATACAAAAGCTTATTTAGATTTCTTGCCCAGAAAAAAAAAAAGGTTATTTAGATTTTAACTTAACAAACAAGGAAAAAAAAATTCATAAAAAGTATTTGTTCCAAAAATAAAAATAATAACAAGTGAAAGGTAAAACCACTATTTTTTTTCCCAAACTTTACATCAAATTTTAATTTTTTCCTTAATTAGTTTTTGTTGTTAATTTCGTCTTTAATATTTAACATTTTGGTCTATTTTATAATTTGCTCTTACTTTATTCAAATGTTAACGATAAATTCTATGTAACAATGATATGTAATGTAAAGTTGATAAAGAAAAAAACCCTCAAATCTTAACTTAAATTGAAAAACAAGATAAAGTATGTCATTAATTTATTGAAAGAAGTTAGTCAAAGGATAAAATTGACCAAAATATGAAAAATTATAAACAAATTTGACAACAAATGAATATGAGAAAACCTACTATTTGGTCTCCGAATTCACACCGAGTCAACTAATCAATTATTGAATAATCAAAATATAGTACACACTCCCTGAATTATTACAATTGTAGTCAATGATTTGGTCCCTGAGTCAAATTTATGGACCAAAAAGTACAAACTTAAAGACTAAATAGTATAAATTTAGTACAAGTTTAGGGACTAAAAAATATAAAATTAGTTCAAATTCAATGACCAAATAATATTAATTTAGCACAAAATCTGGAACAAAAAGCATAAAATTAGTTTAAATTTAAGAACTAAATCATCACTAAGAACTAAAGGTTAGTCTAAGATGCAAAGTTTGATTTTTGACATGAGATGCAATTGCTGATGTGACATAATTATAGCCATCGATGTAATTTAATACTGAGAAATAAAAATAAAAAATAATAATTTTTGTAACCAATCAAAACCGTGTATGAAATCATATCACCAGTTACATACAACTAACTATTTCACGTGTCATTATATTATTGGTTCGTGACTCGTTAGATCCAATATCAAGACTAAAACTTTGCATTATAGTAATAGGGAAAATTTAAATGAGCGCGTGGTGGAAGTGATGGTCGGAGCCGGGAAAAGTAATTAGGCTTTGAAGCAAATAAGTAATAAGTAATAAGTAATTAATAATAGAAGAATGCCAACCAACTGCCTCGGTGCTAAGTGCTAACCAACTCAATTCTCTCTCAATATCAATCTTCCTTCCTTCCTTACTATAAGGGAAGAAAGAAACAACATTCACTCTCTCATTCTCTCCAATAATCCTTCCTCATTCATTTCTAGGGTTTGTTTTCCCCTATTTTTTTTAGCTCTTTTTACTCTTTTGCTTTTCGTATTTTTCTTTTTCAGTTGTGAAATTCACGGCTTATCATAAATCCACACAATCATACAGATTCGTCGCCGATGCTTCGATTCGTCTCGTGAAATCCTAGCTGCTAGAAGCAGAGAGGACATGGATGATGCAATCCTTCCGTTCTGTGCAAAATTGAAGTTCCGTTTTCTCGTTTCTCCTCATTTTTAACATCTTTCGGCATACATACATTCGATCGGCGATATGAAGGTTCCTTTCTGTTCCGCGATTTTGTTTTTTGTTTTTTTTTTTTTTTTTACTTTTTCGCAACTGCATCATCGCGTTTTTGGAGAATTATGTAATAATCTAAATTTAATTTTTGTTTTGTCACTTCAGAAGTTATCTAGTCATATACTCTTCTCCTTGGTTTTTACAAGTATGACAATGTTGGTTGGCAGCAATCAATAAAGTGGATTGATCTGTCGGTTAATTTTTTTTTTCAATCTATCCTTTGTAGGTGGAGACGAATGATTTTTATAATGAATATAATTTTAGGTATTGTCTAAGTAAGTTGATTCTAATTTGCATTCGCATTTTGGCATCTGGATTGGAGCATTTTATGTGAAGTTTGTCAATAAATAAATCATTAGTT
This sequence comes from Chamaecrista fasciculata, assembly GCA_003254925.1. Lineage (NCBI taxonomy): Eukaryota > Viridiplantae > Streptophyta > Magnoliopsida > Fabales > Fabaceae > Chamaecrista > Chamaecrista fasciculata. The sequence goes on along the minus strand of QANZ01049861.1, from coordinate 108,101 downwards.
GTTAATAACGCTGACATTGTGAGATATTCATAGTAATCGTCATATGTATTTTTTTATATCTTACATGATTTGCAAGTATTGTGAAATGTGAACTTGATTTTATTTTTTCTGAAGAAGTGGCTATTTATTTTATTTGGTAATAGGAATTGAACATTCTCTGTTTTTAGGTTAGAAGAGGGTTTTGTTCGTGGCCAGATGTCCGACGACTTTGCTTTAGGAAAGGTCTTCTATATGGATTTATGCGAATCTTTTCAATACCATTAAAGACACTGCGTGGAGCTAGGCGATCACTGAGAGTCAGTCAATTTTGCAGTGTAGTGAATATGTCTTCCACATTAGAGATTGAATTGGTGAGCATGTCTCTCTTTTTCAGGTTGTGACGATGCAATTGAAATAGTTTTCAGTCACCCCAGCTTATAAGGTTTCTGAAGCAATATGCTGAAAAGCTAAATAGGTGCTATGTTACCTCATTTTTCTTGAATTTCCAGGTACCTTGCCTCGGGGACAACTATGCATATCTCTTGCATGATTTAAATACAGGGACAGTTGGTGTTGTTGATCCCTCTGAAGCTGCCCCTATTATAGATGCTTTAAGTAAAAAAGATCGAAATTTGACATATATACTGAACACTCATCACCATGATGATCACACAGGTGGAAATGCGGAGTTGAAAGCAAGATACGGAGCAAAGGTAAAATACTTTTTATCTTTCACTGAAGTTTGTTATACTGTTAACTAGTATTCTAAAATAATGTTATTATCTCAGATGAAGAATGCTATTCTTTGTGCCATCTCATGTTTTAACATTCATATTAGACTTAAAATTGTGGAAGTAGAAAAATGGTGTGTAGCAAATTTATTGTGTTAGTCATTGACCACTAGCTTTGGTTTGACTATCTTAAGAGGTAAGTTGGTTTGAGTTTACAATTTTTACATCACGCTTTGCCTATGTAAGCCAAATGTTTGGAATTGCTATACATAAGCAATATAGGTGAAAATTATAGGTGCGAAATTTGACTCTTCTTTTGGTGCACTATAGGTGATTGGTTCTGGAATAGACAAGGAAAGGATTCCTGGTATTGATATCCATTTGAATGACGGAGATAAGTGGATGTTTGCAGGCCATGAGGTTGTTGTAATGGACACACCTGGTCATACCCGAGGTCACATTCATGGCTTATTTGCATTTGTAAATCTTCTTATCGTTGGTCTATCTTTGGTGTGTTTGAGAATCCATTGATGAAAATTACTAGTTGTTGCTTCTTTGATGACTTTGTTTATCCCTCCAACATTGTCAACTACTTCATATCTACTTATATGGAGTATGAGATATAGACTTCATATATACATATATGTTCAAAATCTTAACCTCCTTGCCTTTGTATGAGGGTTAGTACCCTCTAGAAAGTCATCTCATTTTCTTAGAGGCAACTACAGATTTAGTGATTATGTTGGTAATTTTATTAGAATAAGAATACTATTCTCCACATTTAATTTGAAATCTTTTCAGTTTTTGACTTTTGACTCCTCTGTTTGACTCTCCCACTCTCTTCTATCATGCAACCGCTCTGTGTGCAAACTTCCCTCTCTCTTTCTAATGCAAATAGGGAACTTACCTGAAAGCTTTCCTCAAAAGTGTACTGTATACTTGGTCTTCAGATTGCTTATCTTTCTATCATATCTGTTTGTCCTTCAATCTGAAGTGTCTCTGGCCATGCTCTTATCCTTTTCTGATATGCAAGTTTTTTTACCCCTGGCCACTGTATCTACTCTAAATTCTATTTTCTTCACTCTTATATTAAATTAACTTCTGGTTGCACCTCAAGGCACTTAAGTTTTCCATAGTTAAGCCCAACTGAACAGCATCTACCCTTATAGTATTTAAGCCATTGACTTCCCTTCAGGCTTCATCTGCTGAAGTCCAGTTTTTGGTTTTGTCAATACTCTTTTTTTTTTTTGAACAATGTCCCAATAGTTTATTTTTTTATGGCCAAAAATGTCCCAGTAGTTAATACTATGGCATAGGACTTTTCTGTGAGTTGATTGAATTATTGCATTTGCTAATTTTCTAATTATAGGCTATCCATTGTATGTGCTCTAGGTGGCTCTGAGATGTCCTTTGCATGTCCTTTATTCAAACCCCTGATCCTGATTTTTCTAATTCAACTTTTATTTTTCTATGTTCAGGCCACGTTTGCTTCTACTTTCCCAGGTCTGGGGTAATTTTTACTGGAGACACCTTGTTCAGCTTATCATGTGGCATGTTTTCTGAAGAAGCCCCAGAACTGGTAGATCTCAATTGCAAATGTTTAAATTCCTTTTCTGATTTCTATTTCCAAAGATGAATCATTGCATTGTTAGTGGTTGATTTTCTATGTTAGGTGTTTTTTCTCAATATTTTTATTTCCGAAAGTCCTTGTAAAAGCAAATTTAGAAGAATTAAGATAGCATATATTGCATTTAGCTCAGGGCTTTATGGTTTTTGAATCTAGTATTTGTTTGAAATCTGCATGCCAGTTTTTGTTCTGAGAATGTCAGAAATCTTTATATTCCTAAAGCCTGAAGATTTTGTTAGTGGTTAAACTGATATTTTCTCGAATTGTTAACTTATGAGTTTTGAATATGTTTTGGCCAACAAAAGCTATATACACATGTGTATGTAGTATGTACACATGTTTTATTTTCAGTGGAAAAAAGGCTTTCTCTAAGTTGATTTGATGATTAATACTAAATGCGATGTTGCTGATGTGAATTACAGTCATAAATACAAGTTATTTTAAGTTAAAGAAAAAAGGCTTTCTTTAAGTTGTGTTTTTCATGGAGTCAAATCAGTTATTTGATAAATTTGTAATGTTAATATTATCCTCAAATGTTAGATTTTTTGTTTTTTTTTCTTTGCTTTTTTGTCATCCATTTTACAGATGCTATCTTCTCTCAAAAAGATCATGTCTTTGCCAGATAATACAAGTATATACTGTGGTCATGAATACACGTTGGTCAGTTATTCTATCTTTTTCCTTTCATCAGTTTTATTTCGGTAGACTATATATGTTGTTATCTTCACACTGTTTCTTTGAATTTTCTTCAGAATAATTCTAAATTTGCGCTATCCTTAGAACCTGGGAACAGGGAACTTCAATCCTATGCTGCCCATGTAGCCCACCTTCGAAGTAGGGGCTTGCCAACGGTAATTTTCAGAACTCTACATCATCAATGGATTCCCACTCCTCCTCAGGGGTTTTTGTTTCCCTTATATGAATATTTCCCTCTGGGACTGAGAGATCTGACTACACTTTATAGGAGAAGATGCAATTAAGTCATATTCTCTTGGTTTGTGGGTGCTTGTCCATCAGTTGGTTTAAAGTTTGTATTTGGTATCTTACCACGAAATTGAGAGTGAACAAACATTTTAGTTCTTAGATTATCCGTGAGCTGTCATTTTAGTCCATAGTTTTTTGAAATGCTTGATGGTAGAACCCAGAACAATAACGATACAATAGCAGGTATCTTAGCACTTGGGACAAAAGATTGACCAATCTGATATTTAATTCCTGCTGAATAGTAACAAGGGAGCATATTTATAATGCTCGATGTTACTGAAATGGGAAATGTGCAGAAGCTATGATTCCTAATTACATGGAATGTGGAATGTGGAGTGACCCAGTCGAAAACTGAAGCCTAGTGGGGAGTAAATGGCAGGAATTACTGAAATAACAGAATCACTTGGATACATGCAAACTACAAACTACTAATCTGAAATTAATCCTAAAAGCTGTAAAGTGGGCCTGCTGAGCCGCATTTCCTCATGATGTGCTCTTGCCTTTGGGCCCTTCTTCCTCTCATAAGCCTTGAGAGGTGGACTGCCCGTACCACTTGATTTGATCGTCGAAAAATTCATGACTTGTTGCAAGTTAGTCATTCCGTTAACATCTTACTACTGTACTACATAGTCACTGAATGGACTAAACTGCAATGAGTTATGAATTTTAGAAGACTAAATCAATCACTTCAAAAGTTCAAGGACTAAAATAACGTCTATGTAATCTACGGACTAAATCTATAGTTTACTCAAGATGTCTAGGACGGACAAGATATTCAATTGAGCTCTTTATTTACTTACCACTTTTTAGTGTCATTTTACAATGCTTTTGCCTTGCACTGCAGCTACCTATGTTAGTTAGTTTGAATCCTTTGTTTTCTGATTTGATAATATTAATAAAGCACTGTTTCTCAGGTTCCAACTACGTTGAAGATGGAAAAGGCTTGCAATCCATCCCTCCGTACATCAAGTGCAGAAATCCGGAGGTCATTAAATATTGCGGCCACGGCAGATGATGCAGAAGCTTTGGGTGTCATCTGCCAAGCAAAGGATAATTTTTAAAATTTCTTCGTTTGAAATTGAAGGATGCTCATTCTTCTAGAGTAGATTTAATTGGTTCATCCTTGCAACAATAACTTCTATTTGATGTTTGATCTTCTCAATATGATTTTTTGGACATTCTCTTTTGAGAAATTGTGAATGGAGGGAAGAATGTCATCAGTCTCTTCATTTTATCATTTACTTATATGATTTGCTTGAGAAAGTTTTACTTTGCCGATTTGTGAGATGGGATTTCAGTATTTGAGATTGAACAGTTTGTACAGAATATCTTTCCCTGTGTGACTATCATAAATATGAGATCCACGGCATTCAAAATTTGCCTTTTTAATTTTCCTCTTTTAGGAATCAAGAGAGGAAGGAAAGAAAATAAAGGATAAGGCCTAAGGGAGAAAGATGCTCACTTTCCTTTACATTTCCCCTTGATATTTCCTCCCAAATATCTTAATTTGTGAAGAGAATTAATTTTCTATAATCTTCAAGCTATAATAATTATTTTCTACTCCTGTTTTTGAAATTTAGATGAATTAGATATTGGGATTCATTTATAGAGGTCTTTACATATCATTTATAAATTAGATCCTTACATTGGCAGTGAAATTTGAATTTATGACATTGTAGGTTATGAGCAAATTTTTTACTAACCGGATCAACTTTTGTTAGCATGTCAATAATTATCTATATATATATATATATTGTTAGCATGTTAAAGATATAAAATAGGCCAAAATGAGTTTTTGTCTCATCTTTTGCTCAGGTCTTAATTTAGTGTCGTATCTTTTTTGTTGTACTTGTGATCTTATATCCTTGGTCAGATGCATAATTTATTTCATATCTTTTTTGTTGCACATTCGGTTTCATATCTTTGCAAAAAATTACATCGTTAATCCCACAATGTGAAACTTTTGATATGAGACCAATTTTGCAATATGACCAAAAGATTTTAGACCAATTTTGTAATATGACCAAAAGATATGAGATAAAAGTGCAACAAAAAAATATGACCGAAAGATATGAGACCAAAAGTGCAATAAAAAGAAAATACAATACCAAATTGAGACCTAAGCAAAAAGATATGGTATTAAAAGTACACTTTGACTTATAAAATATGTGCTGAAGTAGATATTTTGTCTAAAGATATAAAGAAATGGTGGCAGTTCAAATGATCAGTAACTTAGGCTAGAAGATAGTCTCTAGTTAATAGTTATGTTTTGGTTGCAAGTGAAGTTATGCTTTTTTGTTGTTGAGTTGATGGATACGTTTACCTAAAATTATTGTCACCACTTTGGTATGCATTAGAAACTAAAGAAGTCATCCTCATTATCGTACCTGAGTGTACATTTGATAGAATTAGGATTACTTTTATGAGTTAATCTTGTTTACACGTCATTATTAAGCTTCTTTAGGCGTAACTCTAGAGTTATCTATTTTGTTCGTAAGTTTATTGGGAGATTCATTTGGTTAAACTACTTCGAATTAGGCTCAGTTTGATACGTTATACGACTGAAAAGGTAAATAACAAATGCAATATGTAAGAGGTTGTGAAGTGGTGGTGGGTGATACAGAACTAGTCATCAAATCCAAAGAAATGGTACTGTACATTAAAAAAGAAAAGGAAGGAAAACACAAGAATATCAACCAAATCAAAAAGATTTTACATTGTCATGTATTATTGATGTCTACTATTCTTAATCTTGAGTTACTGTCAACATCAGAACTCAGAAAGTGGCTTACGTCTTTACATTTTCTAAAATAATAAAGAGAAAACATGAAGAGGTATTGAAATTTGAAATAGTACTTTCATCTTCTTACTCTCTCACTATTATATATATATAATATTTATTAATACATAATTTTAGATGCTAATTAAAATTACAATGTTTAATAAAAGGTATTCAATATAATCTTTGAAAGATATATGAGCTTAATTAAAGTCTAGTTTATCTATTCTCTAAGATATAATAAGGAGAAGCAAGCCTCAAATCATGCCACATGGCTCCTACGTGGCATGGGGTCCACTGTCTAATCNTCTTTTACTCATATTTGGGAGATGCTGCTTAGGGTATCTATGAGATCAAGCGATATGTATACTATTAATCTTGATTAATTAACTGTTCCTTTTAACAAAAATAATAATTATCAATTTAACATACTAAAATATTTTAATATCACATAATAATTCAGAACAGTACTCTAAACAAAATTTATAGCAAAATAAATATACTAAAAAAATCATAGAACATCACCCGTGCATCGCACGGGTCCAAAACTAGTATATTTTAATCTTTAAAAGCTACGGAGACAATATAATATTATAGGTCACTCTTCTGAACTTATTTTTAGTGATTAAAGACAAAATAATTAAAATATATACAATCAAACAAAAATTAATTAAAGTATGTTGATTTCATGAATTTCAGATATTAAAAAAGAGTTAAAATAAATTTTAAATATTAAATGTTTTACTCGTATATCTTTCATAAATTAATTTATATATTTACAAAAAAATACTTTTTAATTCCATATTTTAAATTTGACGAGTTATTTTTAATTTTAAAATTAATAAAAAGAAAATTAAGTTTTGATATTAATATCAAAACAATGTGATTATTAGTCATCCATTAAATAATAAATAAATAAATTCTCTTCACCTAAAAGTCTTATTAAATTATTATTTTTTTTTTTTTGGTGAGGAGTCTTATTAAATTATTTAACATTTATCGTAATCAATCTTTTAAAATAAAAAACCTAAAACAAAACTAGCAATGCTAAGAGGTCTCCGTTAAAATGATGACAACAATAATAATCTTTATAAAGACAAGAAAGTATAAACAAAAATGTAAAAAAGACAAGATTATGACTCATTATACTCCTCCAAAAGTCAATCAAAGGATTATAAAAGAGTTTTGGGAGTGTAAGGTTAAAGATTTAAAAGTATATAGACATTGTTTATATAATAGAATCAAGATTGTTATAATCTTCTAGTATTGTAGTGTAGGTGAGAATTGAGCTTTATTTAAAAGAGAAAACTACTTTTTGATCCCTAAATTGTTATCGAGTCAAAGATTTAGTCTTTTTCTCCAACAACGATTTAGTCCTTCAATTGTAGAAAAATAGGAATCAGTCCCTGAATTTTACACCACGTCAACCTTTTGGTCTCTAAATTGTAGGAAAATACGAACCAATCCTTGAATTTCACACTACCGTCAACTTTTTAGTCCCTGAATTGTAGGAAAATACGAATCAGTCCCTGAATTTTACACAGTCGTCAACCTTTTGGTCCCTAAATTGTAGGAAAATACGAACCAATCCCTGAATTTTACACCATCGTCAACTTTTTAGTCCCTGAATTGTAGGAAAATATAAATCAGTCCTTGAATTTTGCACAATCGTCAACCTATTGGTCCCAAATTGTAGGAAAATACAAACCAGCACAAGGACCAAAAGGTTGATCATGGTGTAAAATCCAGGGACTGATTCATATCTTTTTACAATTCAAAGATCAAAAGGTTGACGGTGGTGTAAAATTCAGGGACCAAAAGATTGACGATGGTGTAAAATTCAGAGACTAATTCATATTTTCTTACAATTCAAGAACTAAATCGTTGACTCGATAACGATTTAAGGACAAAAAGTAGATTTTTTCTTAAAAAAATAAATAGAAAGAAAAAGTGTTGAGAGAGAGAGAGAAGATCTTCATTCTTCAAAACTTGTAAGAGAAAAAGACACAAAAGTGATCAGAGTCCCACTCTCATTTTCTCAGGCCACACCTCCCTCAAAAAGCTTCACCTGGCTATGTTTGGATGGGGTATAACCTGTCTATGAACGGAGAGGGTATAAGGGGGGAACGGAGAGGGTATAAGGGGGGAACGGAGAGGAGAGGAAGGACAAAAGGTAAAAAAGAATTATGTTTGGCGGTATTTTTAGGGGGGAGTGGAGTGGACAAGAAGGGATAATTGGCACCCTAAAATTCAATTTTTGCTGGCACCCCAATTTGGGGTGCAAAGGAAGGAGTGGGCAATTTTATAATTTTTTAATGACAATTATATTGTTATACTAAATAAAAGTAACATGTATCCATTCCATTCCATTACTAATAACTTCCAAACAAGATTAACATGTGTCTATTCCTTTCTGTTAAAAACTCTCAAACAATATACTCCCTCCGTCCCTTTTTATTTGCTTCATTGCAGAACTTTTTTTGTCCCTTTTTATCTGCTTTGTTATGAAATCAAGAGGTCATCAATGAACTTTTTTACCATTTTATCCCTATTTAATATTATAGTCATAATGGACGATTTGACTTTTGGTAGAGAATTATTTTGGGGTTCTGTAGTAATCAATTGGGGTAGGTTTCATAAAAAAATTGTGAGAGTATTTAAATTAGTTGGAGGAATTTAATTTTTGAAATATGAGCATTAAATTGATGATATAATTAAGTCTAATTTAATAAGGGTAATATAGTCTTTGTATTTTAGATTTTACATTAACTTTAGTGATTTAATCATTATATTAATTTGTGTGCAACAACCTTAAAAAGCAGATAAAAAGGGACGGAGGGAGTATCTACTAGTCCATTAATATCCTCTCCTCGTTAAAAACTCTCAAACAATATATCTACTAGTCTATTAATATTCTCCCCTCTTCACCTTATTAGTGTCCATTAATGTCATTAGTGTCCATTAATGTGCTCTCCTCCCTAAAACTCCCAAACATATAAGGGTCCCACTGCCCTTTCAATTGATTCTCCATTCTCCAACCTCAAAACATTAACGGCAAAACGATCGTTTAATCGATTCCAGTTTCCTCCCATTTTCACTTCAATTCAACGTATTATTCAACACTCACAAGTCACAACACACACACATCGATACATACAATCAATTACACACACACACATATATATACATACATACAGTTTCCGCGCCAAGACCCTCCTTCTTTATCTCTCTCTTTCTTCCTTTCTTTCTTTCTTTTTCGTTCTTTCTTTCGCATTCCCAAATTTCTCCGTCGCGGCGCAAAATGGCCGTCGTCGACGATCGGTTCACGGCGGTGACCTGCGTGGTTCTCGGCGGCTCTGGATTCGTCGGAAAGTCACTTGTCTTGAGACTGTTGAAGCTTCGCAATTGGATCATTCGTATCGCCGATTCGCCTCAATCCATCGAGCTCGATCGGAATTCCCCTCGCGATTCCCTTCTCGCTCAGGCTCTTGCTTCAGGTCGTGCTTCCTATTCTCGTGTCAACTTTCGCGATAAGGGTGAGATTGCCCAAGGTAAGAGATGGATGGAATGGAAATCTGTTTGACTACTGAGAAAATGTCGTCAAGATACAGTAATTCAAAGTGATGTTGATTTCGTTTTTCAACGTATTCGTTTCCTCTTGAAATTATGATATACGAGACACAATCTGCTTGTTATCGTGATCAAATTCATCTGACTTGAATTTGACTTGTTTTGACTTGTGAACTTGAGGCGTGATGTGCCTTCTTCTATTTTCGTGATAAAAGTTGGGGAAATAAATTACAAAAAAGATTTTATTCCGTGGTGTTTTATATGATTTATTTTTTGTATGAACAAGGTGATGCTGGAAAAGTATATGGGAAGAAACAAATGTGAATGTTACTTTGTTATATGTAAGGATATTTTTGAGTTTGACAAGCTGCTAGAGGCTGCAGAGTATAGTCAACTAGCAAGAGAAATTCTTAACTACAATTCTTGCACCCAAGACGACTGCAACCGTGAAATGAGTTCAAAGAATTTCTCAACGTAGCATTATTTACTTATTTATTTGTATGACCTTTTACCATTACATAATGATATCTACGAGGTTAATAAATGTCTGGACACTGGGAAGTAGGTCCTTCGTTTTTTTTTTAATCAAAAATTTGATACAAACTCCCCTCTTTCCCATTAGGTCTTTCTTCTCATGTTATTTCTATGTATTCAGTCTTAATCTTTTCTTGCTCTACTCTGTCACTTTATTTTAATAGAAGAAATTTACTGTTCTATTTCAATTTTGCTTAACAAGTTGAGAAATTAACAGCAGCATATACATAAAAATTGTGCAGTTATCGAAGGTTCTTCTGTGGTTTTTTACATGGATCATGCTGTTGACATTAAGTCAAATGACTTCTATAGTTGCTATATGCTTATAGTTCAAGGTATTCCTCCATTATGTCAAGTAAAATATTTTTCCTTCCATATATGTTTTTTCTTTAGTAACTTTGAAAAGATTGATTTTTACTTGCACGTCTTCATGTTTGATTCAGGCACAAGAAATGTCATTAATGCTTGCCGAGAATGTAGAGTCAAACGGTTAATATACAACAGTTCGGCAGATGTAGTTTTTGATGGGTTGCATGATATACATGATGCAGACGAATCTCTTACATGTCCTTGGAATGTATGCTTTGTTGGCAGAGCTTCTTCCATGTTTCCAATTACATGTTTATGTTTACATGCAGTAAGTATTTAATAGGGTGGTCTACTGCAGATTGAGAGCATGTTTAGTGAGCTTAAGGCTCAAGCAGAAGCAATGGTCCTTGGGGCTAATGACATTAATGGCTTATCGACATGTGCTCTTCGTCCTAGTAATGTATTTGGACCTGGTGACTCGGAGCTTGTTCCATTCGTTCTGAACTTAGCAAAATCTGGTTGGGCAAAGGTGGGCTTCCTTTCCTTTTTAACCATTTGTTTCATTGTGATTTGTTTATTGGAGGACCTTTTTCCTTTTTGTCAGCCATAGATAGGGAAAAGAATGGTTCTAATGAATGTAACGTAATTGTGTACTGACTGTCATAGTTGGGGCAGTGTCTAAATCCATGATCATTGGTCTGAGCTAGCTGTGATTGTTGGTTATGATACCATTTTTGTTCTGCTCCATGATGCTGTTTTCTCTTCTCTTTATCTTGTGGATGCTATTGTCAACTGTCAGGTATACTTTTTACAGTAACGATTTCTCATTTCAGTTTATTATAGGGACTGGTGAAAATCTTTCAGACTTCACCTATTCTGAAAATGTTGCTCATGCCCATATCTGTGCTGAAGAAGCCCTACATTTCCAAACAGTTTCCGTTGCTGGAAAGGTATATAACTAAATGTAGAAAATATCCATGGGGGGCAGTGTATTGCTTGCTAGCTCTGATTTTATATCTATAAGTAAGAAAAAAATTTTGCTTTTCAAATGTGCAGGCGTTTTTTATCACAAATCTTGAGCCTGTGAAGTTTTGGGAATTTATCTCTCTTTTATTGGAAGGCCTTGGATATCAAAGGTAAAGTAAGCAGCACTTTTATATAATAGTAACATGACATTGTTTTCAATGCTGTTTATGTGTAGCTGTATTTATTTGACATGATTGTGTGACAGCACAGGGCCCGGGGGTTAAGAACTATATTTTGCATGTTCCTTGCTTGAACACCCATAACAACATTATCTTATGATGTTTCGTTCTGTTCTCTCTCTTTTAAAAATGATTTCTTTGCTAATATATTTGAGCCGCTGGCTTGCTTCTTTGTTCACTACTAGAAGCTGTGGCAAGTTGTTTCCAGCTATTTTCTAAACCTATTATGATGTTAAATAACTGAGAAACCCTTGCCTTAATTGCAGGCCATTCATAAAACTTCCTATCAAGATGGTGGAGTGCTTTCTCTTGCTTGTAAAACGGGCACATGAAAAATTGGGGCCTAGATACTTCAGTTATCCTATATTAGTTCACTTTTTTCATTTAGCTTCACATACTAGAACGTTCAACTGCACAGCTGCTAAGAAAGATATTGGATATTTGCCAGTTGTCTCACTTAAGGTTAAAATCTTCTCCTATTTTTTCTTTTAACTTTTTTTATTAATCACTTCTTTCCATGCAAACAGTAAATTTGTGGAATGTAACATGAGGAAACTTCCAATGGGGCAAAGATATGCAGTGAATTCTATAAAAATAAAAATTCAATTATTCTGAACATAGAACTTGAAGTTCATATACTATCCTTCTTCTTGTTTTCTGCTCTTAAATTCCCCACCATCGAATCCAGTTAATCCACAACACAAAAAGGGGGAGGGTAGGAGTGTGTGTGTGTGTGTGAGTGGGGGGATTAAAGAAAGAAGAGGGCTACACGTCTTTTTTCATCTATTTTATCTGAACATTTGCCAGTAGCAGTTTCTCTTAAATTTTGTTGAATTCAGGACAGAAAGGCCTGGGGATACATTTCTCTCCCAGTTACATGTTGGATTATCAAAGTATCTGAATTCATGTGTGGTATTCTACCCTTTGCCTGTTTTTGGTCCAAAGATGAAATTCTTGATGATAGTTGGTTGTATTCACCAATTTTCGCAATAATAGCTTGTTTTGCAGCAGGATTAACTGCATTTTACATGTTTCAGGTCTATTTACTTGTTTTTGAAGGATATTTCAATGTTAATTTTAAAAATTACAATGGAAAAAAAAAAAACCTCATTCCATTCAATATCTTTATGGGGTGTAAAGAAAAAGAAGTGAAAAAAAGAAGAAGCATTTATTATCTTTATTAACAATGAATAATAATGGAAGGCTTTCCTTTTTTTGTAAGAAGTAGGTTCCTCAATGTGCACTGATAATTTATGATATTTTTAATGCAACATTAGGTTCTTTGGCACCTAGCAATGTGAACAGGCTTTATATAAAGCTATGATTTTGCGTGTCTTTCCTTTCTCCCAAATTATTCATGACGGAAAGAGTGGCATGTTCTACTTGCAGTTTTTATTTATGTTTTGGAGATTTTTCATTGTAAGATTTGCTTTTTATTTTCTGATATTTATCATACAGGAAGGTATAACATCTACCATAGAAGCATTCTCCCATTTGTCCAGAGGCTCATCTCTTTTGAGAGACTATGGTTCCACTGAACAATCAAAGGCAGAAAAGGTGCTAGGAGGTGGAAAAGGTTGGAACCTTATTTTATTATGATACTTTCTCTTATGTTTACGGAGTAAATATATTCCAATGAGGCTTTTATTCTCCCTAGTTGATTAATGCAAAAGCAACCTTATGTATTAACTTCTGATGGTTCTGTAGATTGTCATGTTAACAGCTAAACCTTTGCTTTTCAATAATATTGAACTTAATTTCAGTGGTGCATGCAACTGTATCCAAGACCTTGTTTGTTCACTTGGTTTGATATCTTCATTTCTGCTTACTTGAAGATCACATAAGTGTACTTTTCTGGTCTGTCATTGCTATATCATAACTGAAAACTACTTGTTATATAGTTTACTTTGGTGTGTTATCATTTAATGGGATGCCAATGAATGTTGATGATGCCCTGAATATAGAGCTTTAATAAGATGCTTGTCAACAAAAATAATGTTGAGCTTTATTGCTGCAGTTGCTGATATTTTGTTGTGGAGAGATGAGACTACATCCTTTACATACTTCCTTGCGCTGGCTTTGTTGTTTTACTGGTTTTTCGTTTCTGGAGGGACTTTTATATCATCAGCAGCCAAACTTTTGCTGCTTTCAGTTGTTCTTGTCTATGGATATGGTATTCTACCATCAAAACTGTAAGTATATGCTTATGAAGACTGAGATATTAGAAGAAGTCAGTACTAAATGCATAAATTACTTCAAGTTTGTACCTAAAGTATTATTCAATTGTGCTGAGGATTTGGTTAATTTGTTCTCTTAACTTCACTCTCATGGGATGTTAAGGAAAGGAAATGGTTTTCTAACTCTAAGCACTAACTGTGAGATGCTTTAAGACAGATTGGGTTTCCCTATCCAAAGGATGACTCTCTCTAGTTTTGAGATCTCAGAGAAAGTAGTGAAAGATTCAGTTGCAACTACCGCCTATCTCTGGAACAAAGGCTTTCAGTATATAAAATTATTGGCCCAAGGGAATGATTGGTCCATATTCTTCAAGGTACAAAATTTGATACCCTTTCTTTCATATATACATACATTTATAGATATATGTTAAAAAGAAAAAAAAAATTAAACTTTCTTCATGATGTCTTGGATATATTCTTTGGTTTGGATTTGTTACGTGAATTTCAAGCACCCATCCGTTTCTTTTTTTGGATAAAACCAAACACCTATCTTCAAATGGGATCTTAGCTTTTCTGTTTTTGGCATATTTCATTAAGAGGTGGGACAAATGGAGTGATTTATACAAGAATGAAGTTTTATATGATGTAGGTTGCTCCTTCTTGGAGACATTGCGCTTATGTGGCTTTTCTTAAGTGATGCAGGTTGTAGTTCTCCTCTACTGTCTGAATTGGATCCTGTCAGAGGTTTTTACAACATCCTTAGGAATTGGTAGGGAATTCTAGTTTTTCTGTTACAGAACTTTCTGCTGAGATTGTCCATTTCCATTTTCACTCAGTTCAAACTTCTAATTGTTTTGCAGCACTCGTCTTCGCATTTACGGCATTTTTTGCTTATGAGCAATATGAATCAGAAATTGATGGAGTAATCGGGTTTCTGTCCGAAAGTTTAATGGGGTCCCTGGCATTTTTGACCAAAAATTTACCCATATCATCACTTCAGCATAACATAGGATCAGGAAGGATAAAGAATCTGAGATAGCTAAGATGAGTTTCAACTTAGTTCTAAGATCTTTGAGATCATTTGTGTATGAGTATGACTAACTGTATACAGGTGACAACACTGTGTGAGTATCACTTACTAATGCAGGTGACAGGTGTTTCTTGAAAAAAGATGAGGGGTATCAATACATTAGGACATGTTAAGCCCCTTTTACTTTCTACAATCACACTAAAATTAGACTAGTTAGGCCGAAGATGTTACTGCTTGACATTATTGTCATATCCAGTTTAACAAGTGAAATATGGAGGAGTAGCTCTATCGCTCATTGAGATCAATATTTGAGACCTCTTAACTTTAATGACACTTTTAACTTTAAATTATTTTTCCCCTCAAAATACAAAGAAAAAAGCTTTGCTCCACGTGAGCCAAATATGACATTTGAATGTGATGTTTTATTTTATATATATATATATATATATATATATTTAGTTGCTTATATTTCCAGTATAGTGCCACATAGTAATATTTTGTCAACTATGTTTGACATCTGACAGTTAGAAGTGATTTAGGAAACGTTGGTACATAACATTTTTCTTCAAAATGTGTACAATCTTCATAGGAAAAAAACAATAATTTTACATCAGTGTGTTATATCTAGCTCATTTGAGGAACAACAATTTTCTTAGTATTTTTTAAGTTTTTTTTTTTCTTAACATGCTAGGACGAATCAAGCTTCCATTTATTTCGGTCAGGCTTGCAAGCCTATTGCAGGCCAAAACTTTGTTTGGCAATGCTAGTTTAGGTACACAACAAATTGAGGCAACCAACATTTATTAACCTTATCAAATATGGACTACCAAGGGGCTATAAGTAATTTGATATCGCTTAAAGTCTTGAACAAAGTTTAATTTGATATCGCTTAAAGTCTTGAACAAAGTTTTGAATTTGAGATTTTGTAAATATAGCTATCATTATTTAAAAAATCTCTCACACCATAGTTAGATACACATGTGAATGGAGTCTGAATTAGTGAGAGTGAAACTCTAAAGACTGAGTGGGAAAGCCAGGAATCGAACCCTGAGTAACGATTAGTTATCTAAAAAATTGAGTTGACAACTTGATCATTAAAAGATTAAAATATATAATTTGGTTCTTGACAGATTTGAATGGTATACATGTTAGTACCTTGAAAAATTAAACAATATACCATCTTTCAGAGATCGAGTTATTAATATACTCAATATTTTATTCTTACAATTTTATACTTTTGCAATACATAAAATTCAAAAATATCATATTGTTATATATAAAATAAATATTTATTAACATGTTTAAAATACAATAATATTATATAATGATGAAACCTAGAAAATATGGTGGGGGCAAATGGAAGCTTCATGAGTAATCTATAGAACAAGGGACATGGTGTGAATATATATTATTAAGATGTTTATATAAGAGGTATGAGAGCCATTAAGAGCCTGAAATATAGACACGAAGTGAAGATGATTAGGTTGATAGAGATATGTGATTTCGAATAAGTAGGTGGTTGCCCCAGAGGGGCACTATAATAGTACTAGAGGCTTTGTGTGCCCTCACAGGCACGCAAATATGTATGCAACGTTAAAATTATTGAATTTTAAAATTACATTATAAAATAATTGTTAATTTTATTATATTTTAAAATAATAAATATTTTAATAAAATAATTTGTTTCCATTAACTTTTTTAATAATTTGATAATAATTTTAAGAAATAGTTTCTAATTGTTTAAATTTATTATTTTAAAATAAGATTGGGGGTGGAGGGAGACGTGGGTTACATTTTTTGGTGAAGTGGTTTTTTATATATATATATATATCTATACTATATTATATGGCTCCACCCCTTTATGGTTGGTCAAAAATAGTGAATTAAAAAATTAAAAAAGAAAAAAAAATCACCACTCTCTCTTCCCACTCACTCCCCCCACTTCTTTAAAAAAAATAAATGAATTAAAAAAATGCAAAAAACAATTAAAAATTAAAAAATGTCACCACTCTCTCTCTCTCCACTCACTCTCCCATATGAGGTAATTTCAAATTGGTCCTAAATATTTTATTCATTTTAGATGAGTCTTACATATTTGTATAATTTCTCAAGTTGGTCCCAAACTTACTCTTTTATCAATATAAAAATTTAATATAATCTTCAACTTTAAATCAATTCAAACGTTACATGCATATTGGCGTGCCCGTTAGGGCACACCAAGCCCTTAGTATATATTATAGTTACATGAACGTGGAGTGGGGGGTGTTGAAACGTGGGTTCATTTTACTTTGTTTTTAATTTATATTTTCATGTATTATATTAAAATTAATTTATTTTAGACTATAGTTTTATATGACCGACTAAGCTTCTCAGACATATAATATAACTAGGGGTTTCGCGTGCCCTAACGGGCACGCAAATATATATGTAAAATAAATGAGAGTTCACCAAAAAAAAATGAGGGACTAATCGTTAACTCAGTAAAAAAGAATGGATCAAATAATAATTTTTCTCTTATTATTGATTTTGTACTATAGTTTTAAAATGTGGACAACCAAAAAGGGGTGGAGCCCTATAATATAAGATATAGATAGATAGAGATAAAGTGATCTTATTACTATAGTGGTCTTATTACTAATTTCTTAAATCCCTTCGTGTACAACAATAATGAGACTTGTAAAAAATATAACGACTCTTTCTTACAAATTAACATTTAATTTTAGTAGAATTTTTTTTTATTAATTTAAACCAATTCAATCTAAATATATATATTTTTTTAATATAATAGTTAAGGCAGTTAAAAAAATAACACTTTAATTATTTTAATAATGTTTTGATAATAAATACTAAATAATCCATGGTGCTATATTAAAATATTTAAACATAGTTTTTAAATAAGGTAATGATATAGAAAGGTTTATAGCTTTAGCTATTTATTTTTGAGTCGTTAGATTGTATATTTTGATCTCGAGATCTGTATAAAATAATGTTATATATTTATTTTACAATGGTGTAGAAAGGTATTTATTTTACAAAAATAAAATAGCTAAAGCAATGGTGTTTTTTTTATACTCACCCTTTTAAATAAAAGTTTATTAACAATAATTTTTTTTTTGTTAATCCACAATTTTTTTTCGTCTATTCATATAAAAATTTAAGCAGAAACTAATCTTAATGAATTGGAGATCAAACAATTAAAACTTTACAACAATATCAACTCTAGAAATCAAACTTGAGTCACTTGACCTAGGATACAACTCGTTAACTACTATACTAGTATTATAATATTTGGTCAAAGGGTCATTTTGGTCCTAAATGTATGCTCTAATGTTCATTTTGGTCAATTATGTTTCAAAATATTCAAATTGGTCCTAAATGTTGGCAAAATGATTTATTTTGGTCTTAAATATTGGTAAAATGTTCCATTTTGGTCCCAAACTATTGAGTTTGGTCATATTTTTTTCGTATCTCATTTCAAGTTTAAAAGACTTGTTAAGAATAACTCAGCTCTGAATTCGTCGCATTCGAATTTGAAACAAGAGAGATATGATCAACTTTGCTTGTTTGACCATGAAACGAATGGTCTGCTTTTAGGACCAATTTGACCTTGTTTGTTGACGACCGATAGAGAAAGTACCCTTTGAGAATAATACGTAGCTCTAAACTCGTCACGTTTGAACATGAAACAAGTCATATTTAATAGTTTGAGACCAAAATGAAACATTTTGCAAATATTTAGGACCAATTTTAACATTTTGAAACATAATGGACTAAAATAAACATTAGGATATACATTTAGGACCAAAATGACCCTTTAGCCTAATATTTTTGTCCTTCTATTACTAAGATTAGAGAGTTAAGAGACCATGCAATTGATAGACAACAAAAATAAAATAATAAATTGGCAAAAGTACTAATTTTGTCCCTAAATTTTACACCAACCGTCAATTTCGTGTCCAATCTATTTTTGTTGTCAATGTCATCCCTAATGTTTCACATTTTAGTCAATTTTATCCTTTGACTAACTTATTTCAATGAATCAATGACAGACTGCATCATGTTTTTTAATCTGAGTTAGAATTTGAGTTTTTTCCTATCAATTTTATATTATATATCATTAGCGGTTAGTCGCATAGATTCTGTCGATGATATTTGGTTAAAGTAAGAGCAAATAATAAAATTGATCAAACTGTAAAACATTGAAAAAAAATTGATCTAATATAAAATTTAGGAACAAAATTAATTCTTTTGCCTAATAAATTTTTAGCAAAATAATAATAATATGGCTTAAGTGCACTTTTGGTCCCATAACTTTTTTTGTTGCAATTTTGGTCCCATAACTATGAGAAAGGTTTCATTTTGGTCCCATAACTTATTTTGTTGCAATTTTGGTCCCATAACTATGACAACGGTTTCATTTTGGTCCCATAACTTTTTTTGTTGCAATTTTGGTCTCATAACTTCTCAAAAGGTTCCACCGTTAGTCCCTTGGTGAATTCCATCCATATTTAGCTGTTAAGTATGACGTGGCATAGTAACTAGGATCATGATGTGGCAAAATAAGATGAAGTGGACTAAAATAGGATCTATATGCAACATATTAAAACTTATCTAT
>QANZ01049861.1:72024-88019 GCA_003254925.1 Chamaecrista fasciculata | reverse complement strand
CCTAAAAAATCTAATTTGAGCAATTAGGTCCCTCACCCATTCTTATCCCATTATTCTCTATTCCCCCTCTTTTTCATCATCTTCATTCTTTTTAGTCCCAAATCCTCAAAATAAAATTGCAAAGTGTCCCCAAATTCTTCCAAATATTCCAATTTAGTCCTTATAATCACTTTTCGCTTCTTCTTCTCACTTTCCTTTTAATCTGCTGCTCAGCTTCCATTTCGCCATGCCAACTAGGGGTACAAAACAAATTTACACTACACTCCTTTTTATACATAATATCTCCAATTTAATTTCATTGAAAACCACACCTTTTTTTTTTTAACAAAAAGATATTTTATTCATAATTTAGGGTTTAGGTTTAGGGTTTTGAGGTTTAGGATTTTAGGGTTTTTAAAATTTAGAAGGACTAAATTGGAATATTTGGAAGAATTTGGGGACACTTTGCAATTTTATTTTGAGGATTTGGGACTAAAAAGAATGAAGATGATGAAAAAGAGGGGGAATAGAGAATAATGGGATTAGAATGGGTGAGGGACCTAATTGCTCAAATTAGATTTTTTAGGATTTATGTTTTAGGGTTTAGGGTTTATAGTTTGGGTTTTAGGGTTTAGGTTTTAGTGTTTTAATACTTTTAAGGACTAAATTGGAATGTTTGGAAGAGTTTCGGGACACTTTACAATTTTATTTTGAGGATTTGGGACTAAAATGAATGAAGATGATGAAAAATGTAAATCCAGGGACTGATTTGCTAGTTTACTCAATTTTTATGTTCAAAAATGTAAATCCATTCATCATGCCAAGGTGGAAAAAAAAAATAAGAATGCCCAGTCATGATGCCACGTAATCAAGTCAGACAAAAAAAATGACACATAAGCAAAAAAAAATTGCCACATGTGCATTGAGTCAAAATTGAGGGCATAATTGAAACGTTGGTTGCACATTGAGGGCATGCCTGAACAAAATGAAACGTTAGGGGCATAACTGAAAATCACTACAAACGTTAGGGGCATGAAAGGGTGTTTTGTCTAAGTTTTAATATGTTTCGTTATGTTTCGAGTCGCCCATTAAAACCTAATACCATATAGCCCATAGCCCATAGGTCCAATATAAAATCTCTTTCTTCAGTTAGGGTTTCCGTTATGTTTCGTTAGCTCCCAAAAGCTTTTTACTGAAAGGTCTCAAACAATCTCTTCTTTCTTCTTCTTCTTCACATATCCCTTTCTCTTTCCCTCTCTTCTCTGCAAACTCCGTTCGTTTTCCGATCACAATGCCGCTTCCGGCGAAATCAATCAAGGACAATCAGGAAGGCGGCGGCGGTGGCTCCGTCAAGGATTTCGACGATTCCGAGGCGCCGTCGAACAACCTATGGGTTGGCAATTTGTCGTTCGACGTGACGGACTCTGATCTCATGTCGCTTTTTGCTCAGTACGGCGCTCTTGATAGCGTCACGTCGTATTCTTCACGGAGTTACGGCTTCGTGTTTTTCAAGCGCATCGAGGACGCAAAGGCGGCTAAGAACGCGTTACAAGGCACTCCTCTGCGTGGAACTCCGATGAAGATTGAGTTTGCGAGACCGGTTCGTTCTGATCTTTGTGCTTTGTTGTTGTTGTTAGGTTTTTTGCCTAGTTTTTGTTTAATGTTATGTGCGGATTCCCGTATTGTTGTTATTATAAACTCCCTTACATTTAGATGCTGCAATTCTTCTTCTTCTAGCAAAATGATTCCCTGTCGAAAGCGTCTAGTCCTTACAATCATCGTTTTTTTTTTTAATTTGAACGGCGATTTGTTGTTTTGTTTTTCGAACTCCAATGAAAGCTTAAACGATTAGGGTAGATGTCATTCAAAATCCCCATTCGAGACACGTTAGGCCTGGGCGAAACTAACTATCAGGAAGAAAACACATAGATTCCAATCTGTCGAAACAAAGTTTCAGTTTGCTTTTAATGGGCGACTCGAATCCCTAATTTGACTTGTCAAAACTGTTATTCGAACTCGAAGGCTGTGTGAGCTTTTGATATCAAATAAGATACATAGGAACCCTAGCCGGAGATTTTCTGAAATTTGACCTAAGTATAGTTGTTAACTTCGTGTGCCGACCACTGCATTATTAAGTTCTTCTTTCAAAGTAGACAAATTAAATTCTTGTTTCGTGTGATGGCCTTAATCTTTATAAACTGCACAAACTTTCAGAAACCATAAACTAGAGAAGGACGGGCGTATCTATCTTGTTTCGCTCTTCTTTTCCCCCCTCTCTCTATCTCTCTCTAGGATTGAGCGTATTGTTCATATCTGTCGATTTTTCATGTGACGTTAATTATTAACATCATCCAATCCATCTTTCCCAACAAAAAAAATCATCCAATCCATTACTTTATTGTCTATCGAAGCTTTATATAGACAAAGAAGGCTTTAGCGGAAAGGGAATATAATACATTCTTAAAAAAAAGGTCAAGCAAAATGAGCAGAGAAAACTGCAACAGAGAGTGAAGATGTGATCTTGTTATGAATTTAAAACAACCCTATTAAAAGGTAAAAGCAAGAGGAACTGTCACCTAAAACCTGAAGAGTATGATGATGTCAGCATGAAATAAGTGATGACTAGTCTTAGGAAATTATGTGATGCAGACATCTGACGAGAGTGGTTTGTAAGGCCTGCAAAATTGCAGATTACACTTTTTAATTATTCTATTAATAATTCTGGTCCAAAATGGTACTCGCTTCGTAATGATTCTCCAAGTAGATGCATGATGTATCCCATTTCTCTTTTCAACGCTGCTGAGTGACACTTTGATTCTTCTTGCGATCTTTTCATGGAAAATGCGTTGAACAGCGTGGAAAATGAAGTTTGGATATGATTTAAGCTGACCCACTCCCGTTTGCTTTCTGTTTTACTAGTAAATGCTAATGTCTTATGTTTAGAATTTGCTAATGTTAATGCCAATCATCATTCTAAGTCGAAAGAAATCAAAACAAGTACAGAGGAAAAAGGTTTGGGAGGGNGGGGGGGGGACTATGTTTAGAATTTTAAGTGTTTACTTTTAAGTTCTTTGCAATTAAAACTTCATATGTAGATGAACTTTTTCAAAAGAATTTACGATGTGGTGTTCAGTTATAATGAAGAGTTTGAAGGTAAACAGTAAACACCTAAAAATTGCAGGACATTTTTTTTCCTTTCTAGTATTCATGATTTAATAATAATTTCATTAGTCTAGCAATGGAGTCTTTAGCTAGAATTTAAAAGTGAGAAACTGGGAATCATAAAGATGACAAAACTTGCGTATAGATAATGTAAAGAATCCCGTGTCCAAATCCAATCTTTGAAAGAGTCAGATAGGCAATCGCACAACGAAGAAAGAAAAGACTCCAGTTTTCTAATTCTCTAAGCTGATTGCCTTGTGATTTTTTCCACTTGAAATTGACTATTTTGTGATTCAAAAGTTTGCAATTCAAGACTCTGATTTCCTCCGTTAGCAAGTTTCTTGCATGTGCTGTATTTTCTGTTAAACTTTGATAAAGGGACGGCTGGTTCACATTGACTTAATTCCCACTTCCAGAATTGAATTGAGATGCGTAATTTCCTTATTTGCATTTTGATTCTAGATGCCAAAATTAAGTTTCATGAAGCTTCAAAAGATCAAAAGAAATGAAACCCATACTTGCGTATTCAAGTGCTCTTATTTTACACCCCAAAAAAAAAAACACTATGCACAAAGGCCTAAAATACCAAATATATAACAGTTCTTGGTCGAAACTGATAATGAAGTGGGTGAAAATTATGGTTAGAGAAGAAGTTGGGTTGCATGTCTCCAATTATGAATTTCATTGGACAAATGGGAGGGATTTGGGGAAGTTATTGTATTGTTTGTATCAATTTAGGACTTCGATGGGCCAATAATGGGATTTCAATATTCACTACATAGTAAATTAGGGATATTTTTTTTAAAAAAAATGTAATTTTGGGGCAAAAATTTGGGATTCTTTCCAATGTTCAGTGGGAAATTTGCATTGGATAGTAGAATGCTAAGGATGAAAACTCTAGAATACCGAATTGCAAAACTGTAAATGAGGTAGTTAATTGCAAATGGATCTAGTCATAGTATAATAATTTGTACTTTATCTTTTCATGATGTAGTAGAAGATATTTGAGCCCAAATGAATCTATGTTGTTCTAGATAGTTTACGCCCTTTCCTAATTGAAAGTTTGAAACTATTTCAAGCCTCTGTACAATCTACCTGTAACATACTTTCATCTTGGATTCCTCATTTTTCTATCCAACTGGCAAATAGTAACATGTCCTCATTCATTAAAACTTCCAATTTTTTTTTTCCTGCATGTCTTGCAATCTTGCATATATGAGCACTCTTTACGTTTTGGCCTTCTTCCTTACTTTTAGGCCTCTTTTCTTTTAAAAAAAAATTGTATATAACTTTGGACAGGGTTCATTTTTTAGGGTTTTAATAGTTGGACAAAACTTAGATACAGTTTCCATGTCTTTGTTATTAGGTATTCCACTAAACATTAGGGCAAAAGCATTACCGTTGCCCCCAAACTATAGGGATAATTTCAGTTGCACCCCTAAACTTTTTTTGTGGTCAATTATATCCTCAAACTTTCTCATTTGACTCAGTTGTACCTTAAGGCTTAACACTGTCTAAATCGTTAACGGAAAAGGGTGATGTGGCAAGTGACTTTTTTTTCCTCTTTACTTTGATGTCGATTGTACCATGAAACTTTCATATTAGTGTCAATTGCACCCTCAAACTTTCACATTTTTTGTCAATTGTATCTCCAAAAATGTTGACATCAATATGACGTCAGCATTTTCCGTTAATGATTCAGACGACGTTAGGCTTTGAGGTACAATTGAGTCAAATGTGAAACTTTTGGGGTACAATTGACCACAAAAAAAGTTTAGGGATACAACTGAAATTGTTCCTATAGTTTGGTGGCACCAAAGATGCTTTTGCCAAACATTAGTGAGTCTTCTTACAGCACACTGTCATTTGACTGGTCTGAAAACACTACTTCTCTTGTCATGCTTTTAGTGGAGAGCTTGACAGTACAGTAAACACCTAACAAACATTACTCTAGTCTTGTCTTCTGTTGTTAGCCTGGGACCTAAGCTTGGATATAATGAACATTGATTTATTTTGTTATTAATAATCTGAGCTGAATTATAAATACGTGGTGAAATGTTAATTGTAATTAGCGAAGTTATGCATTGACTTGTGTGGTAACTTTTGTGGTTCTTAATAGTATATTCCAAGTATCTTAAAAGAGTTGTTCTAGAGTAGCTAAGTATTTCCTTAGGTGTTGAACTTTAGGATTGTACTGAACCACTCCTAAATTTCATGAAAAAATGAACCTATTTAATGGTTTGGTTTGGTTTAGTTTGGTCAGTTTCATTGGCTTGGACTGCTAATATGATATTTTTTGCTCTTTAGATTTAGTGATATCTTTATTTGAGATTTCAAAGTTAGTTAGCAAATATTTACTGCAGTCATGATTTATGATGGTAGCCTCCTGTCAAAAGGTTATATTTTATTATGATATGTATAACAAACAGGTTGGCTTTAGAACATTGTAACTTTTTCCATAATCTGAGTTTGTAGATACTGATATTTCATTGAATGAGCTGACTTTTTTAAATTAGCCAATTTCCTTTAAATGAAATTATGAGTCTTCTCTGCCACAGTGCTGACAAAGAATTGTAGACTTCTATTATTATGGACTAAAAAGATGACTTTGACAGCTCTCTTTATATATCTTCCTTTTAGATAAAGGAAGCTGTGGGAAACTGAGGAAGAAAGTTTATGCTTCTCCTCAATTGTACGGAGATTGTTCCCAATAAGATAAAGATGGTGATAGATTGAGTGTTCAATGTATAACTAATGTGGGGAAAATTTTAGGTTATGTGAGTATAACTAAGTGGCATATGGCTGGGACAACTTCTGTTAATTGCCTTTTATAATAGTCTTGGACTCTTGGTGGTTTTTTCCACGGAAAATAGGCCCAGATGCAGTTGATGAATACTAAATTTGTTGATTTATATATTTGCTGAAACAGTATATGATTTCACTTTGTCCACCTAGTTGTCTTTATTCTTTTTGACAAATGTAGATGCCTTTTTTACTTCCCAATTCACGGTCTGGCAACATAGCTTGTATTCTAAGGCTGCTCCATTGAAGAAAGAATCTTTTACTGCTAACATTGAGATGTTCTTAATTCTTATGGCTTGTTTCTTCCTAGAGCTGTTTATGTGTAGTTTATAACATGCGTTTGAATCTTGAAATATGCTGTTTCAGGCAAAGCCATCTAAACAACTTTGGGTGGGTGGTATTAGCCCAGCTGTTACAAAGGAAGAATTAG
The DNA here is from genome assembly GCA_003254925.1 of Chamaecrista fasciculata. NCBI lineage: Eukaryota > Viridiplantae > Streptophyta > Magnoliopsida > Fabales > Fabaceae > Chamaecrista > Chamaecrista fasciculata. The sequence goes on along the minus strand of QANZ01049861.1, from coordinate 81,646 downwards.
AAGTTGAATTTCGTAAATTTGGTAAAATCGAGGAGTTTAAGTTTCTCAGAGACCGCAACACTGCATTTGTTGAATATTTCAATTTGGATGATGCAATTCAGGCCATGAAAATCATGAATGGGAAGCGCATTGGTGGGGACCAAATTCGTGTGGACTTCCTTAGATCACAATCCTCAAAAAAAGTACGTTTATGCTTTATAATTTTGATTTGGTTTCGCTTTATACTTCAGTCTGCACTTAATTACCTGTTTTACTACGAACATGCTGATCTTTCAAGGGCTTCATCTATGCAGTACTTTAGATTAGTTTATCAGAAGATGGTTGGTTGAATAGAATGCAGTCTGGAATTGTGTTTCTTGTATTCCCTAATTATCATATTTGAGTAAACAACTTTGTTGTGATGACTCCGAGTTCTTCAACAGACTTTGGTTGATCTGATTTTCAGCATCGGCTACTGGTTTAATAGTGTTTTTAGATGTGATGTATATAGCAACATTCTTATTACTGTGGACCTTATGTTCCTAATAGAAATTATTGTGCACTTGATTACTCTTTTTACTACTTTCTATGCTGCATAAATACTTTACCCATTTGGTGATTGCTATATTGCTTATTTTTGGGAAGTAGCCAAAGTTTCCTTTGATTTTTTTTTTTTTTTTCTTTTTGTAGGAAATGTTGCTTGATTATGGGCAGTTTCAGGGAAAAAGCATGGGCCCTACTGATTCCTATTCTGGTCATAAAAGACCATTGGTAAGAGTCTAAATCATCTTTTTGTACTCCATGTTGTATTGGTTGCTAAAGTAAATCTGTTTATCATGTATACATGTTTTGCTTGAATTTTTGTTTCCTTATATTTTTGTTATAAGTAATTGTTCTTTTGTCACCACAGATGCCACCTTCATTTGGGAGGAAGGGTGATAGTCAACCCAGCAATGTTTTGTGGATTGGTTATCCTCCTGCTCTTCAGATTGATGAGCAAATGCTTCACAATGCGATGATTTTATTTGGTGAAATTGAGCGAATCAAGAGTTTTCCTTCGAGGCATTACTCATTTGTAGAATTTAGAAGTGTTGATGAAGCTCGGCGAGCCAAAGAGGGTCTTCAAGGTCGGCTTTTTAATGATCCTCGAATAACAATTATGTATTCGAGCAGTGATTTGGCACCTGGCAAAGATTACCCTGGCTTTTACCCTGGAAGTAAAGGACCTAGACCAGATGTGTTCCTAAATGAGCATCCATTTCGATCATTACCGATGGAAGTGTTTGGTCAAAATCGTCCAGTGGTTCCAAATAATTTTCCCGGTCAGTTGGCTCCTGGAGTTATGATCGGACCAAATGTACCATTGAGACCTTTTGGTTCTCAAGGTAGCGTTGATCCTTTGATCTCAGGCAGTGAGTTCAATGATCTTGGCACAAACCAGAAGTTTCAGGATGGTAGCTCCAAAAGTCAAATGGGTCCAAACTGGAAAAGGCCATCTCCTCCTGCACCAGGAATGCTTCCTTCTTCTGCACCGGGTATCAGGCCTCCTGCCAGATCTACATCCGGTGCATGGGACGTCCTTGACATAAACCAATTTCAGAGGGATTCTAAACGTTCAAGGATAGATGCTGCTTTACCTGTTGATGATGCTCCGTTTCCTTTAAGGAATGTTGAGGATCGTGGATTAGTACTAGACCAATCTTATGGAATGGAACCAGCTATTGATGGTGGTTCTGGTCCATTTGCAAACGTCCAAGGAAAGACTCACCTTGGTCCTGTGGGAACAAGGATCGCAGCTGGAGTACCTGGTCCTGTTCAACATGATATTGATCATATATGGCGTGGGATTATTGCAAAAGGGGGAACACCTGTTTGTCAAGCAAGATGTGTCCCTATAGGGAAAGGGTTCGCAAGCGAGCTGTGAGTATATTTTTCTGTTTCTTAATATTTCTGTTATTATGGGAAGGAACATGTAGAGAGAAATAAAAAAGTACTTTAGAAATCAGTTTCTTTCATTAGACTTCTTTTGCGTTTGTCTCTTTCTTGTTCCTTGCAGGGTTGACATATAACATTTTTTTTTTTCTTGAGTCCTATTATCTTTCTGTAGGAAATATTTAGGTTATTTATTTTGTTAATGGTTTGTGCTGCATGCAAGCTTTCCTTCTTAATTATTTTGTTTTAATATAAATTGATATATAGTTCAATGATAATCAGCATAGATGTTTTATTCATTGTTCTTATACTATGTGTTATATATATATATTAAAAGAAGCTACTAATTTACTTTTGCCTTTTTAACTGGGAAACTGCAGGCTTTATATCTTATATCTTCAGTAAACTTGTTATTTATTAATATTTGCCTTGAAATATGCGGTTTCTTTTTTTTTTTTCTTTTTTCTCCCCAGGATCTCAAGTTTTCTTTCTCCCTTTTGAGGATAAGACTATTTTCATAATCTTTTAGTGTTTCTTTAAAATTCGTGAATATTCTCAGATGCTTGAATTTTAAGGTTTTATCTCCCGTTTCTTTTGATTGATAGGTTCTTCTACCTGTCTTCTGTTTACTAGTTTGAAAAGTGATTAAAGTTTGTTTTGCTCTCTGTTGCAGTCCTGAAGTTGTTGATTGCTCAGCCAGGACAGGACTTGATATGCTCACAAAACACTACACCGATGCTATTGGTTTTGATATTGTTTTCTTTCTACCAGATAGTGAGGATGATTTTGCTTCATACACTGAATTTCTTCGCTACCTCGGTGCAAAAAACCGTGCTGGTGTAGCCAAATTTGTAGATGGAACAACCCTGTTTTTGGTACCTCCTTCCGATTTCTTAACAAAGGTTTTAAAGGTCGCAGGGCCTGAACGCCTATATGGTGTGGTTCTTAAGTTTTCAGCTGGGTCAAGTGGTACACCAATGCCGCCATCAATGCAGTTGCCTATAACTTCAGCTCAGTATATCGATAGGCCGCAGGTTCCTCCTTCACAAGCAGACTATGGTCTGATTCCTTTAAAGGAAGAACAAGTTTTACCATTGGATTATAACAGAATGTTGCACGAGGATTCTAAGCTTCCTCCTAAACCACTTTATCCAGCGTCAAGTGGTCCCCCTTTAGTTCAGTCTGTAACCCCAGATTATACTTCTAGTAATGCTGCTGCAGCAACCCAACCTGGAGTTTCATTAACACCTGAGCTTATTGCCACCCTAGCCACTTTACTTCCCGGAACTTCACAATCATCTGCAGCTGATGGTCCCAAGTCAGCAGTAGGCTCCTCAACTATGAAGCCTCCATTTCCTTCAGTTCCACCTACTGATGGAAATCAATCTCATTTGTGGAAACAGGATCATCAATTCGCGGATCCATCCAATCATATTCTTCAACAAGCGGGGAGTACATATTATCAGCCTTATCCATTATCATCTTCTCATGGTCATCCTGGTCAAGGGGTCCCTGGAAATACTCATATCCAAGACTCTACTGCCAGCCTACAGCAACAGGGTGCTATTGCATCTAGACCGATCAATAATAATTTCATGATACCTTCTCAGAGCGGACAGCTAGCTGTAGTCCCCCAGGTGAATCACCAGTATCAGGCTGAAGTCTCTTCCAGCTCTCAGAAAGGCTATGGAGTGGTGCAGGGAACAGATGCCTCAGGTTTATATAGTTCTCAGGCTTTTCAGCAACCAAGTATTCCTATATCCTCATCGAATCAAGTTCATGGTGGTAACCCTTCACAGCATCAAACATCTTTTCCTCCATATTCAGCAGACAAAGTGAACACAGAGCTTCAAAATCAACAACAATTTCAATCTGCTCTCCTTGGAGCTAGTCAAGGCACACCAGAAGTGGAGGCTGACAAAAACCAGAGGTATCAGTCAACGCTACAGTTTGCTGCCAGTCTTCTCCTTCAAATACAGCAGCAACAGCAAACTCAAGGAGGGCTTGGGCCTGGAAATCAACAATGAGAGTAAGTAACCATCTTCATGAAATTGTTCTTTTTGGTCATATTCATATTTGTTGGTAAATTATTCTGTGTCATACATGTTGTCCATATTGGGTTCTAGACACTACACATAGTCATGTTCAAATGTTAGCTCTAACTATTAGTGAGAATGTGTGATCTGAGGCAGTAGTCCTAAAAATTGTTTAGTCACATGGGAAATTTGTATGTATGAGAATCTGGACCTTAAAGATGCTGTGAGCTGGAAGAACTTGAAGACAAATTATCTATATTTGCCTGGAGGTCTCGTTTTTTGAAGTTTTATAAGGGGAATATTTAATAAAGGATTGATTGGTTTTCTTAGGGATCTCAGGAGAAAGTGCAAGATTGTCAAAGGTAGGTTTTGACTTTGTAGATAGAGTGGGGTTAGGATGGATTCTTCTTCCTTTGAATTTACTTGATTCTAGACTAATTGATTTGGATGAATCTTAGACCAAACTGTCTTCTGAACCTGAAGTATTGAAAACCATTTAGTCATATGGGTAACATGGGAAATATGCCCAGTTAGTAGATTTTTTAGGTTGATAGCAGCTGATGAGGACTTAATGTATGAGGAACCTATTAAAACTTTCATAGTATTTTCCTTGGTGAAAAAGTTCAGTTGATTGGCTTAGTTTCAGATAAGAACTAGTTCTCGGTTCTTATGCTACAGAGTATAGAATCTTGAGCTATGATTCAGATGGAGTCTAGCAAATACGTTATATGGAGTAGACCATAATTTTGCTTATGTTTTGCTCTACCATTAATTCCTTATAATACCATCTTAATTGTGATTGGTTGAATTTTGTAAGTCATTTAAATTAGTGGCATTCAGTCCATTTTCTGTCTTTCCCTAATATATATATATATATATATATATAACTTATTGTTTGTTTGTTTTATTTTTGCTGCTATAGCATTATTTTGCTGTTGGTTGAATATGGTTTGTAGATATCATAGTGATATAGTATTATAACATAAATTAACCACATGAAATCTTAAAACTTTTCTCTACATCGTAATTTTTGAACCTTTCATCAAAGTTATGTATTCCATTAATGGTTTAGCTGTTGGCTCTGGAGCCTTTTTCTTTATCTTTTTTTTTCCTTGAATCTAGATTTAGGGTCGGAAGTTCTATAACTTTCTGACTTTTTGCACCATGAGCTGTAACTTGAATTATGTAAAGTTCTTTAATGTGTTTTTAAAGATTATGAGAAGATGAATGCTGATCAAAATTTGTAAAATTGAACTTACCATTATATACTACTATCGTAGTTAACCATAATCAGCGATTGGTTGAAAGTACATAATTGGTACACGAACTTCATTATCTACTCATTCCTGTTTCCTTCGTATTAAACCCCTCTATTAGTGAGAATTTATGCAGGATAAAAATTCTGTTTGGAGGTATGAAAGGGGTTAATGATATAAATATTATCACTTTGTGATCCTTTACAATGCTTGATACCCATTTAAAATTATAATTATCTTTGAATCTGCCCCTTAGTTGATAGAGTAGTTTTTAGACTATTAGCTTGGAACCCTATCCCAGAACAAGGCGACCTTCTAAACCTTTTTTTTTTAAGCTGAGCATGAAAATTTATTTGAAAACTAAAGTTCTTTGGGAATACAGCTGTGTTAAAAATACTTGCTTGGACAACTTTGCGGTCTTAACCCGGTTCGAACAAGAACGAGTTTCGTCTATACTGTTCACCAATGGTTTAGAAAAAAAAAAAAAAAACTAAAGCTCCTCTAAGTTTCACTTAAATTTATGAGTAATTTGATAACATCCATGTGGTCTGGGTATCATTACTGCAGTTGGTGTTTTCGGCATGTTCTAAAGTGAATATGTTTGCTCATAATGTCATTAAAATCAACTTAAATTCTATACCGAAAGATGGGAATTTTTTTTCTTTGTTTCTGCTTTTCCATAAAATTCTGTGGGTAAAGTTTTTTAAAACATAATCAGATGAAATGGAGACATTTAGTTGCGTGCATCTATATGAATATTCTAATTACCATGATGGCTTTTCCTAGAGAGACAGGGTTAATAAAATTGCAGCTTCGTGTGTAATGCTGACCTATTTGAAAATCCCTTAGTTTTATTAACAGTACTTGTGAACTTTCAATATAAAAGATAGTAATGGCTAACAACTTTCAATCGGGTTTGAATGATTAAGTGCAGAATTAGATAAAAATGCTTCAGCCTTCATGTCCTGAACTTTCAGCACATGTCCTTTTTTCGCCCTTCTGGTCAGTTTCAATTTTGTCTTGTTTCGGTTAAGTCATGGATATTCCCTGCCTATCCATGTAACGGTCTAAGCGAAGCCTAATCCCATTCGGGTCTCAGAGACGAAATGACCAAAGTCTTCTCAATAATGTCGATTCTAGAGATCGAACTTGGTTAAGGTTTAGGTATTTGGTTAAAAGGGATTGGGTTCAAACCCCAATTTCGTCTTTTATAATCTGTTTCGATTCGTCTCATATATGATATATATCATCCTGCATCTCATAGGGAAATTAGTAACCGAAAGAAAATTTGCTGAACACATGGCGAGATGATCCAAATATCGAATTGCATGATCAAAGTCATAAAATTATCGTCATTATTGTCTGAGCAAATATCAGTTGGCTAATTCTTATTCATTTTACCTTTTTTTTTTTGCCCGGAACGGTTATAAGTTATAATGATTTCCCTTTAAACCTTGGGATCATTAGATTCTCAATTTAATCTGAGATTCATCGACTCTCGAATAAAAGGGGAGGTTTTGAAGTCCTTAACTAGTTTAATATTAGGAGGTTTTTGAGCGTAAAGCGTTATATAAAATATTGAACTCTTCAATTTCAGAATTTACCTTTTGGAATGTCATTCTTCCAATACGTAATGTTGTTTTTGTCTCGTTTGATATTATTTAAATAAGGTATTAGATTTGATATTTTGTGTTACTGTTGTTGTTGGGAGACTTTCCTGTTATAGTGAGGCGTGCAAAACAGAATAAAAATGGAAAATAAGTCCTTCTGTCTAAGCTCTTGTCATTATTTATCATTCTGTTTTATTAATATGGCATGGGAATTCTGAGAAAGATAAGAATGGTCGCAAATAATTCTGAGGTCCCTAATCAATGAAAAAAGCATTAAAAAAATGTATTTGACGGATGATTGTGTCCATCGCATGGCATTACTTTTTACCATTTCTTTTTTGAGTTACCTCTGGCAGCAAAACTGCATTTTAATCCAAAATAGACAAATGGTATTCAATAATTAATTAAATTTCGTAGATTTGGTTTTTATGATTACATGGATCAAATAGAAACGAAAATAAAGAGATGTAACGTTTCTTCTATTCTTCATGGACGTGTAGGTTATATAAATCAATGGCGTTGCCTGAGAGATGCATGCAAGTTCGTGTGGATTCGTACGCAATTTATGTCACAAAAGGATAAAAGGTCAACTTGAGCTGATTGATGATGCTATATATATTTTGGTCGAATCTCTCTGTTTTCCTTTCTTCTTTCTTTTGTTCTCTCAAAAAACGTGTAAGTTTTGTTTTTTTTTTTNTTTTTTTTTTTTTTTTTTTTTAATTAAATAACTTGTTCTCTCCGAAGAATGTACATAACTTGCTTCCTATAGAAGAAATCCTAGAGTTCAATTCAATCCTCACTGGATATAACTTCTATATCGAGTAAAATAACTTTCCGGTCCCTGATTTATGCACCCGCTGACAGATAGGTCCCTGAATTTTACCCATTGTACTAGCCGGTCCCCGAATTTTGCAAACGCTGCACTAATTGGTCCCTCCGTCATATTGGCGTTACAAAAATGCTGACGTATGCTGACGTGGTCATAACGGACGCTGATGTGTCCCGTTATGCGCTGACGTGTCCTGTTATGGCCACGTCAGCACCCGTTATGTTTTTTTTTAAAAAAAAAAGAGCTGCCACGTCATAAAATAGCGACACATCAGCATTTCCTCATTGTACTTATAGATCCCTGACCCATTTTTATTCCATTATTCTCAATTCCCCATCTTTTTCATCATTTTCATTCATTTTAGTCTCAAATCCTCAAAATAAAATTATAAAGTCTCCCAAAACTTTTCCAAACATTCCAATTTAGTCCTTAAAAATATTTTAAACCCTAAACTCAAACCCCAACCCTAAAACCCAAAATCTAAAACTTCAAACCCTAAACTCTAAAAAAAAGTCACAATTAGGCCCTTGACCCATTTTTATTGATATTATTCTCAATTCCCCCTCTTTTTTCTCATCTTCATTCATTTTAGTCCCAAATCCTAAAATTAAAATTGTAAAGTGTCCCAAAACTCTTCCAAACATTCCAATTTAATCCTTAAAAGTATTAAAAACCCTAAAACCTAAACCCCAAACCATAAACCCTAAACCCCTAACCCTAAAACCTAAAGTCCTAAATCCTCTAAAACTTTAGTTTTTTTTTTTATCTTCAAACCCTAATCTGAACTTTTGCTCTGCGTTTTTCATCCATCAGCCTCTTCTCATTAAAGAAAAATCCAGCATACCCACCTCCATTAAACTCAAAAAGTTGCTTCTGTTTTCACACCCATCTTTCATTCTCATAAAAAAATACGCCTTTCCCCACTAAGTCCTCTTCTTCATCATCATCCTCCAGATGTACCCCAAATACAGAGAACATCGCGCCGCCGAGAAACACCCTAACCCCCGAGACGACGCTAACCAAAACGACAAGCAGAGTGCCACCGTAGAAGGCCAAAGTTGGAAAATAGGGTATAGAAGAAGACGCCGCCCATAACCCTGATAAATACAGAAGAAGACGCCAATTGCGAATTTTGGTTAGCGTCGATCTGGTTTTGAATTTTGGTGCTCGATCTGGTTTTGAAACCGATGCCACGATGATTTTGATTTTTGTTTTTTGGGGTTTTCTGTGTTTTATTGCTTCAGTTGTTATGGTTTTCGAATTAATGGCTTTATGTTTTACGAAATTATGCTTTTTGGGCTCTGATGATACAATGGTTTGAAGAAGATTTGATGGAGAAGAAGATTTGAAGAAGAAGAAGACGATACTGATGGAGAAGAAGATTTGAAGACGACGACGACGATTATGCTTGTTTTTTTTTTTTGTAAAATTGATAAAAAAACTTCAATTTGTTTATTTTTCTGTACAGGGAAACAAAAACCTATATAGATGAGATAAATTACTCCACAGTTCAGGTAAAAACTATCAGGATTATATCTAATTTTTATTATGTTTTATTAGTTTATCAATTAGCTTTGGTCTAAGTGCACTTTTAGTCCCATAACTTTGGCTAAGGTTTCAATTTGGTCCCATAACTTTTTTTGTTGCACTTTTGGTCCCATATCTTTTACTCAAGTTGCAGATTTGGTCCTGTGTTACATTTTTGGTCCCATATCTTTGGTTCATGTTACATAATTGGTCCTATATTTTTTAGTCAAGTTGCAGAGTCGGTCCCATATCTTTGGGTCAGGTGCAAAATTGGTCTCATATATTTGGATCAAGTGGGACTGGCGGTGAAACTTTTTGCAAAGATATGGGACCAATTCTGCAACATGACCAAAAGATATGGGACCAAAAGTGATACGGGACCAAATCTGCAACTTTTTGCAAAGATATGGGACCAAAAGTGCAACAAAAAAAGTAATGGGACCAAACTGAAAC
>QANZ01049861.1:27657-52193 GCA_003254925.1 Chamaecrista fasciculata | reverse complement strand
GGCTTAAGTGCACTTTTGGTCCCAATACTATGACTAAGGTTTCAATTTGGTCCCATAACTATTTTTGTTGCAGATTTGGTCCCAAACCTTCGCAAAAAGTTTCACCGTTAGTCCCCTGGTCACTTCCGTCCAATTTTCGCCGTTAAGTGTGACGTGGCAGTCTGACTGGGATGCTGACGTGGCAAAATCAAATGAGATGGAGTAAGTTAGGATCAATATGTAACATTTCATAACTTCTCTGTACTCATTCCACAATATCACCAAATCACTTGTAAGCTTCTCTTTTTTGTCTCTCAGATCTCGCTTTTTCGCTTCCTTCTTCACAAATCAAGTCCTCTCTCTGTTCTCAACCTGAAAATTCTCTTCCCTTTTCTTCTCTTCGTGTTCATTGTTTTTCTCTTTCCCTTTTTCTAATTCCGTTCGCTTTCTCAGTGTTATTTTCCGATTCGCTTCATCTACAAGTCCTCAATTTCCGAGACCTTCTGCATCGTTCGTATTTTCGTGATTTCGAGTTCGTTTAATATTTATATGTTTATATATATATATATATATATTAATCGAGACCGAGACTCCGTATTGGTTTGCGGGTCTTAGGGTTTTGGATTTCTTGATTTTTACAAGGAGTATTCAATCGTGAACACCTGAATCTGAGCTTCCTGTTTTCGGTGTAATCGATTTCGAAGCTCGGTCTCTATTTGGATCTTCCATTTCTCAGTTTCTACGATCAATCGCAAACTCAGTTCTGGGCATTCCTGTAATAGTATATTTTATCGAGCGAGCTACAGTTTTTGAACTTCGGAGGTAATAATAAGTTTCACTCCCTGGTGTTTTCTTTGTTCTTTATCTTGTGAAGTTTAAGGTGGTTAGCTTCAAGTTTAAATTCAAGCGTGGTCTATCGTGGTGCTTAGAGTGTAGCCTTGATGATAATCCAACAGGAGTAGATTTTTTTCCCCTGCAATGAGATATATGGTATAAGTAAGGTTTTGGAGTGATTGTATTACTAGAGAGAACACATCAAGGTCTGAAAGAGTAAGGACTATTTATGGAAAAGGATAAATCCCCAGGTCACAGTGGAGGTCTGCCACCTCCTTCTGGCCGTTTCTCAGGTTTTTCGGGTTCTGGAAACTCGTTCAATGTGAAATCAGAGCCGGCGTCTTCATCATCATCGTATCCTCCACTGGTGCCGGGTACCGGGTCAGACTCGGGTCATTTTGGGCATGAAATGTCCACAGATTCTAGTAACTTTAGTCAAGATATAAGCAGAATGCTTGATAATCCTCCAAGGAATAGAGGTCATAGGCGTGCCCATTCTGAGATTCTCACCCTACCTGATGATATTAGTTTTGACAGTGACCTTGGTGTAGTTGGAGGCATTGACGGGCCCTCACTGTCTGATGAAACTGAGGAAGACTTACTGTCAATGTATCTTGATATGGACAAATTCAATTCATCGTCTGCTACATCTTCATTTCAATTGGGTGAGCTATCTATTGGCGCTGCCTCATCAGGTTCAGCACCAACCTCAATGGCAGCATCTGGAGCAGCTACAACTTCAGCTGGGGACATTGCTATCGGTACTAATGAAAGGCACAGAGTTAGGCACCAACATAGCCAGTCCATGGATGGATCAACAACCATCAAACCAGAGATGCTAGTTTCAGGTTCAGAAGACCTCTCTGCAGCTGATTCCAAGAAAGCAATGTCTGCTGCCAAGCTTGCTGAACTTGCTCTAATTGACCCCAAGCGTGCAAAAAGGTATCTTCCCTGGATATTTCTTTTCTATTTTGCTAATATAATAAGCATTGGCGAATCTGATCCTAAAAACACTCTGACATGTTAGGTCTCTTGGTTTTTCTGATATACGTTTCATGCAATTGGAATATATTCTTGAATGTCTTTCACGAATGTATTTAAATATATTCTTGAATCCATTGGTGAGTGCGTAGAAAAATACATTTCTGGCCCTTTATGTTGCTGAATAGACAGCAGCTTTGGGGCAGAATTAGGTTAAGTAATATTCAACTTTGAAGTTGAAACAAGAAAATTACTATTTTGCAGTTTATATTTTAAAAACATTGCAGAGATGGATTTTTTTAAGACCAATGAGTGCATTAAATTTTGAATTCCTGTTACAATTGGAATATGTACATGTAAATACTCATTTCAATTATGATCCATTTGCAAAATGCATATACTCTGCTGAAGTCTGAACTACCAAAATTGGCAAAATCTCCTTTCACTTTCACATGTTTGTGTTCAAATTCATTTGTGCACTTAACTATTGATGGAGTTTACATAGTTTCAATGTCAGCCTCCTCTTCTGACTTGCTTGAAAATTTTTGTTGACATTTAATTTAAATAAATAAATAAAATGTAGTAGGGTGGAAGTTGAAGCTGATGGAGGAGTATGGAATTCTCTTAAAAAGAAAAATTAATCCAAGTGCTGTTTCTAAAAGATTGTAGTATGTTGTGAATGTAGTCTGGCGTGAAAATTTGGTTAGCTAGAAAGTGAGGAAATAGATTTTAACTATAAGCATCTGAAAGTGCTTAGGGTATAGTTTTTGTGGTTGAGGGAGTATTACAAGGTATTTGCAAATAAGTCAGAGTGAAAGTTGGTATTTTCATTTTTTAACTAATAAAATTAGTAAACACAATTGAAGATATTGTAATCAAGCCATATCTTTTAGAATATTTTAATTTCCAGCCATTCCGACAGCGTCTTGCATGTTTTGAGCTTCTTTTCTCAATTGTTAGTTTTCTTCGGAAGCTGTCTTACTGCTTCTTATTAGAAGTTTCCTTTTTTTGTTTCCTTGCTCCATGAAAGTGTTTTTTTGTTAAGATTAGGATGTATAAAACTCCAAAAAAGGTTAGAATATTTGTGCTGAGGCTTTTTTTTTTTTGGAGGAGAGAGTGGGAAGGGTATGGTAAGGATTGAACTATTAACTTTAAGCTTTTTTCAATCTCAAAGATTGAGGTTGGTGTTGTATCAATGTTAGCTCATCGGCTGAAGTTGAGATTTTGAAGTATTCTAGAAAAGGTTCCTTTATGTCAAATGCAATTTTGGTTTGCCTGAAAAAAAAGCATCCTAATCGAGCATTTATCTTTCCCCATTGTTTGTTTCTCTTTTCTCCTTAACCCTATAAAATCCTTTTAGAATTATAATTCTGTTGTAATTACCCCAGGTCTACCTAAAGTAACTAAGTTGTTAAAGAAAACTTCTGCATAAATTATGAAAAGATCACTTAAACAAGTGATTTCCTTTGTCTTCTGCCTCTTTCAGTGGCATCACTTAATTTTTAAGAATGCAGAATCTTTGGCCAATCTTTGTTGGGTGTGTATACTGAGTTCTTCCATAAATGTTGCTGGGTCTTGAAATAATTTATGATGAATATTAATGTGCATTTGGTTCTGATTTGAAACTGCACATTTTGAGTCCAAATAGCTTCAAACTGCTTTCTAGGGACATGTACTGGAATTATTCGAGGCAGGTTCAAGTACAATAAGTATCTAGACAAACTATCATTAGTTTGGAAATTGTAATCGTTCGCCGAATAGGAAGAATGTTAAACTAAAAAATGAAAAAGAGTAACCATGAGTACCCCATTTTCTTTTAGTGGTAGACTTCCTTTTGACGACTGATTGATTTCGAATCTGTTTCCATTGGCACTGGAGGTGTTTATATTGGGTGGGTGTTACTGTTTGATTCTTATTATCAATTGTTTCCATGGTTTTGCTACATGTTTCATTGCAACTGTTAGAACTGAGATCAGAATTATGATTCTTGATACAGAGAACGAGGTTCTTGAATCAGAGAACAACAAAGATAGAAAAATAGAGAGAGGAGAGAAAGAGATAATAAAATTCTGAATTTCTCATAAAAAACGAGAGGCATAGGCTCAGGTATTTATAGATAGATAGCTGATAGTGTGAGTACTGTCTGGTAAGAATAACAACAGTAACCGAACTAACTGTCGTTAGAAACACTACTAGAAATAAGTAAAATAGCTACTATTACAAAAAGCCTATTAATATCAGTGGGCCTAAACAAGAATATTCAGACATTTCAACATAGCATAAAAACAGAAAATTAGTAATAGTACCACATCTAACAATCTCCACCTTGGGACTAGTTCTATGCTATGATTAAAACATTCTATGATGACAATCAGAGACACCAAGTCTACTCACTCCACAAACTTAGTGGTAGGCGAAAGCTTTGTCAACATGTCTCTAGATTCTCTATAGTATGAATCTTTGATACTGAAACATCTCCTCTAGCAATATATTTCTGATGTAATGAAACCTCACACTTATGTTCTTGGTTTTAGAGTGAAATGAATCATTCTTTGTCAGATGTATTTCACTCTGGCTGTCTGAGGAAACAGTAACAGAACTTTTGCTAAGCCCCTTAACCATAGAGCTTCTTTAACTCCCTCAACAATAGATTGTAGGCAGGATTTCTAGCTTATTGCACTTGAGGCAAAAGTGAATTTGAAACCAAAAATTGATTTCCTCTGGTCCCTATCACCTGGAAAATCTGAATCTAAATCTGCAACAGCAAGTTAAGCAAATTTGGAACTCCTATTTTTATCTTCTTTTTCTTTATTATGTTTCAGCTTGAAGCATTCATTGATCTTGTGCCCTAGCTTCTTGCAGTACTTGCAAGATTTTTCAGAGTTCTTCCCCCTTGACTTTGAGCAATGTTTTCTCCTGCTTGAATCACTTTTATCTTGATTTCTCCCTTGTAGAGAAAGACCATCTGCTTTGTGATTTGAAGGCACTTCAAGATCAAATTTTTCTTTGAAAAGTAGATTAGATTTTACACGTTCATAAGACAGCATGTCATTAGAACCATAAATCATTATTTATTTAAAATGCTTATAAGAAGGGGGGAGAGATACTATTAGAAGGACTGCCTTGTCCTCATCGTCAATCTTGACTCCAAGATTCTCCAAATTAATCAGCACTGTATTAAACTCATTTAAGTGTGATCTGACTGAACTTCCTTCTGGCATTGTCAGCGTGTACAACTTCCCTTTCAACCTGAGTTTGTTTGCCAAGTTCTTGGTCTTGTAGAGGCTGTCTAACTTGCTCCACAGACCAGCAGCCGTTGTTTCTTGAATCACCTTGCGCTGCACCTCCTTTGATAAGCACATCTGAATGGCATTGAGGGTTTTTTGGTCCAATTCTTCCCAGCTTTCATTGGTCATTGATGCTGGTTTCTTGGGCTTTCCTTCAAGCGCTTTCTTGAGACCATTTAGTGTCAACACAGCCCTCATCTGGACCTTCCATATGCTAAAATTAATTTTTCCATCAAATTTCTCAATTCCCAAACTTGCAATGCTCAGCATTCTGAAATCTTGCTGTCTCTTTATGAGTGGCTCTGATACCACTTGTTAAAACTGAGATCAGAATTAAGATTCTTGAACCAGAGAACAAGGTTCTTGAATCAGGGAATAGCAAAAATAGAAAAATAGAGAGGTAGAAATGACAGTAAGAGAGAATGAAATTCTGAATATTTCATTGGAAAAAAAACCTTTTGCCGAGAGGCATATGCTCAGGCATTGATATAGATACTTAACAGTACAAGTACTGTCTGGTACATATAGCAGACAGTAACAGAAATAACCGTCTAACAAGCATTACCTGAAATAACTACTATAACAGAAAGCCTATTAATAGCAGTTGGCCTAAACAAAAACAACTGACAGTTCAACATAGTATAAAAACAGAAAACTAGTACCACATTTAAGATATCTATTGTGGCTTATTTTCTTTGTAAACTTTTATGGGGTTTGACTGCTCAGTTAAAAAAATTCATATTTTCTGCCATTTTCTTTCTCTGTCCACATCTCCAAGGATCTGATGGATATTGCGGAATGCTTGCTTGGATAGAGCATGGTACCCCATGGCAGACATCTTCTGCTCACTTTTATACTTAAGGAAGTTAATTGGCTTCCTTTTAGATTTCTATAGGCTCTTGTATATATGTTAGTTCTTGCACATAAGTTAATTAGCATTCCTTTCTACTTTTTTTTTTGTAATGAATTTACTGCCTATTTTTTGTATTTTAGACATGACTAAAACTGTCTTTTGTTTTGTGTAAACAGGATTTGGGCTAATAGGCAGTCTGCTGCAAGGTCAAAAGAGAGAAAGATGCGCTACATTGCTGAGCTTGAAAGGAAGGTGCAGACATTGCAAACTGAAGCAACATCTTTGTCTGCTCAATTAACTCTCTTGCAGGTATTGCCACATCCACATATTAGGTATTGATAGGTTTGCTGTTCTTTTATTTGCTCTTGGCCTTACACCGAAGTCTTTTTATGTTTTTCTCTCAGTATTGCTCTATTACATTGTTGTCCCTTTGATTCAAAAATTAGCAGGAGGGTCATAATTTTTTTGTTTTGTTGTCTTACAAGCAGAGAGATACAAATGGGCTGACTGCTGAGAACAGTGAGCTGAAGCTAAGGTTGCAAACCATGGAGCAACAAGTTCACTTGCAGGATGGTAAGAACGTCATGCCATAGATATCAACCTTCTTACCTTTCTTTCTAATTTTACTTTGTTTGTTTGAAAGCTTTGATGACCCTTGAGATACCTTTTGTTTAAGAGTAATATAACATGTTGATTGCTGGTAGCTGGGATATTTATTAGCTTGCACTGGCCCAAATATCTTCTCTATTTTTGGTTATCCTTTTTTTTCTCTTTTTACTTTTGGGGTACTTTGGTTTTCTTTTTTCGGGCCGGGCATGGAATGCTTTGTAGCAGCATTTGAGAGTGGCAATACAAAATGGAGAGCTGGGTTAAGTGAAGCATTTGATTTGTTTCAGATTGCGGGAAGGAAGTGTTAACTGATTTTTAGGATACATGTTGCATATAGAAATTGGAATTACTTAATTTGATGATCAAATGTATCTGGTTTGCATCTTGAAAATTTTAGCTTAACATTGAGCTACATTTACTTCTGTGGTTTGGAATTAATTAATTTGCTTCTCCTGTTGTAGCATTAAACGACGCTTTGAAAGAGGAAATTCAGCATTTGAAAGTCTTGACCGGCCAAGCAATGCCAAATGGAGGACCTTTGATGAACTTTACTTCTTTTGGAGGAGGAGGAGGCCAACAATTCTATCCCAACAATAATCATGCCATGCACACTATGTTAGCTGCACAACAGTTTCAACAGCTCCAAATTCATTCTCAGAAGCATCAGCATCAGCATCAACAACAGCATCAACAGCAGCATCAGTTTCAACAGCATCAACTACACCATCTTCATCAGCAACAGATGCAGCAGCAGCAACAGGAACAGCAGCATCAACAAACAGGGGACGTGAAAATGAGAGGATCCACACCTTCCCCGAGCTCGAGAGATAATACTCCATCCGAGATAAACCCTTCATCGACTGCTAAGGATTGTTGAAACATCAAACTTTCTTCTCCATCACAGGTTCCTTTTTGTCTTGTGTCCTAGTCTGATAAGCTTTAGGCTAACAGCCATGTTAACATTTTATTTGTTATTAGAACAGTTTTAAAATATGGTCTTATTAGAGATTGAGAGGTTGTGCGACTGTGCTTTGTAAAATTCTCTGGTACCTTTTGTTATTAATCTGTGAGGTAGGTTTTGTTTTGTAAGTCAGCTTTATGTCCCCTTGCCATCTCTTATGGTGCAGTAAATAGTTGGTGAACAAGCTTAGGATCTCTTAACATACAAGAATCTCCCCACAAATGCTTGACTTGCCTGCACACCTCTGCCATTTTTTATATTCTTTTAGAGAAAATTTACTCTTTGATCCCTGAATTTGTCCTAAAATTACGATTTAGTCTCTGGTTTTCTTTACAAATGTTGATTATTTAGTCTCTGTAGGGATTAAATAGTTGATGTTTGTTAAAGAAAATTAAGGATTGAAAAATATATGTATAATATTTAAGGTCTAAATTGTAGTTTCAAGACAAACTCAATGATTAAAACGTAAATTTCCTATTTCTTCTTTTATGCTTCCCCATTGAATATTAGTAAATTTTCTATTTTCAAGCAGTGTTTTGTTTTCTTTTTATTATTAGCATACAAATCATATGTTTGCTGATAAATTTGAGACTTTGGCCTTAAAGAAAATATCAAGAACTCAATGTAATAACTTTTGAGCATATACAAATAATAAGATAAAGAAATATACAAGATGAATCGTTATCAAAATATTTTTGAGAATTAAGAATAGTTATCAAAATATTTTAAAACTGAATGTTTATATCCTATCAATATCCTTATTTTATGTCCATTTGTATTTTTCGACTGTCTTGGCATGTTATTTACTACCATTTAAATTGATATTTTAGGTATTCAATTTCCATCAATCAATATCATTATATATATTCACACATATACTTGTGGGTTAGAGTGAGTAGGTGAAACTTCGTTTTCCTTTTCTTTTTGGTTCTTCCATCCTTAGTTTTTTCAATATTTGCACATTAAAAATAACTTGTTTAAAATCGACTCTCTTTCAAAAAATTAATTGTCTACCTGTGTTTCAGGTATTCGCGCATAATAAATGTCCTTGATTTAATTTCATTTTGGGTAGAAGGGTCTGTGTAGTTGAAGCACTTAATTAGTAAATGTGCTTCTAGAGTGCATATGATAGGAAGCGTGGCAACTTAACCTTCGTTTATGCACTGTTTAAAATCATAAGTCATAAAAGCAAGCTGGACTATGACATTGCATAATTAATGCTTACTAATAAAAGAGAGGGAAAAAAAAAGTCAAAAACTATATTGATGGTCGGAATATAGCACAACCAAAGAATATCACCCAACCACACCATTCATTCACACTCACACCCACCATTCACATGCACAAGCAAGAAAGAAGCCATAAAAGATGAAAACCAGTCAAAATTATTAATCTTTTGAGTATGTTTGGATTGAGTATTAAGAAGGAGAAAACGAGAGGTTTGAAATATCTTCTCTTTGTTTAGAAAGTTGATTATTGGAGGAGAAGAGAATGAGAGAATAATTTTTAATCTTCTATGCTCATGCTTTCTTCATGAATTTCAAATACCTTATAATAAGGCATCCCCTGAGGATATACGGTCAAAAGAGTAACAGAATTCACTTATTGGCCAAGTATCTCAATCATAACAACAACCTCCTTAACTTGATCACGAAGGTTTATAGTTTCATTATCTTCTCGGACATTTATAAATAGGTAATCTTGATCCTTTCTAAAGGTATACACATGCCGCATAATCTTTCTACTCTCCGATTTCTTGAGATTTTCATTTCTCCACTATCCATTACTGACTTTGGCATCAGAGTGTTTATAGGGATTCAACCCCTTCGTTTTTTTTGGCATGATCGCTCTTCTCTGTTGTCTGCAGCCTAACTTCTTCCCTAATTCCATCACTCATAATTCGTAGACTTATCACCTTAAATTAAGGTATTTCATAGAAGGTGCCACTTTTCCAAACAAAGAAAAGAATAGAAGGAGATTAATCTCCCATCTCTCTCCAATCTCTCCCCTTTCCTAACCCTCCAATTATGAAAAAAAATATTTATGCCTAACCCATAATAATATCGAAAAAGAATATAAATGGAGCATCTAGTTTACACAACTTTGATGAATGCTTTTGGCATACAAGAAGCCACATGACCACCGATTTCATAGTTGGGTTCAAATCACCCCCACCACACCATTCATCCACACACAGTCATATAGCAGAAGCAAGAAGCCATCAAAAACAAAAGATCATTGACACGTGGTAGTACGAGCCTCCTAGGATTAAATTTGCTTGCCTGCTTTTCCCTACTAACACTGAAAACGATACTCAACAATCAAATCTTTATCCATCAATTGAATTCAATTCCGTGGTGTGTCTCTGAAATCAAATCTCATCCACACAAGTTGCTTTCCGCATTAATCAATTATCCAACTGATGATGTTCGTATTGTAACTTTGTTCGTTCACTTGGCCATCAATGAATGAATCTGCTCCTTTTGGACCTAGCATTGTTGGGCCTCGCAATTCATGGCTGGGAAAAGAGGTTCCCAAGATATTCCCGCAAAAATCAAAGCGGTTTTATCATTCTTTCCTTCATTATTATTATTATTAGGTCAGGACTCAAGAGTAGTAGGAGATTGAAATTAGGCAAATGAATGAACGAAGATGAAGATGAAGATTCAGTGCGATGTGTGCGAGAAATCGGCAGCGACGGTGATATGTTGCGCGGACGAGGCGGCTTTGTGCTCAAATTGCGACATCCAAGTTCATGCGGCGAACAAGCTAGCGAGCAAGCATCATAGGCTTCTTCTTCAATCCCTATCCGATACCAAGCTTCCTAGATGCGATATATGCCAAGTAATTAATCAACCACTCAAATCTCATTTTAGTGTTATTCACTTTTTTTTTCTTTTAATTTGATCCTCTTTAAGTTTCTCGAAATTGAATCTTCTATGTTTCTCTTCTCACATATTTCTTGTAAAATTTGAAAGAAATAGGCAGAAAATATAGGTTTCTTGAAATAATAAATACATAAAATTCATTATTTCCCTTTCCCTCTTCTTTTTTCTCCCTTTCTCAAGAGAATTCAGTTCAGCTTTATCAATTGAGTAGGCAGCTTGTTTTGTGATCGATTTTAGTATTTTATCTAATGCTTTATTTATTAAATTGATTAAATAATAAAATTATGCATAAATTAACAATTGGGTTTTTTATAAGATAACCAAAATTGATAATTTGGTTCCTACCAAAAAGAAAAAAAAATTGATAACTTGGATATTAAAAAATTAAAATAGACAGTTTAATTAATTAAAAATCAAGTTATTAACCGGATAATTATTCAAAAATTAAACGGTTAGTTTAAACTAAAATTATTTAAAAATATCATAACATTAATTAATAAAATAATATATTAATTATCATGTCAACACATTTTTTCATTGATAAAGTTTGTAAGTGAGTATCTAAGTTATTAAGATTTTATGTAAAATTTATAGACTTCTTTACAAATTTATATTATTGTTATGAAAATAAAATTTATTTATGTATTAGTTAAAATATTAAATTATTAATTTATAATTTTACTTGATGATAGTATTTCATAAATTTAAATAAATATAAAATAAAGAGATGATTAATACCAAAAACAAAATAATTTACAAGAAAACCAAATGAGTGTGATTTAGTTCTTACTTAGTCCTTAAATCAAATGGTAGGGCTTCAAATCCTACCTTATAACCAATAATTTACTTTTAATTGAATGATCTCCAGCGAAATGATTAGTTATTGCTTTGGACGGTAGATACTTGACTTAGACACAAAAATAAGTAATAATAATTTACAAGGGATGATTAAGAAAAATTTATAAAGGACTAAATTTTTTAAAAAAACTAATACCTGGGACTAAAATAGTAATTTTGTCATTAATTTTGATGTGTCTTCTGAGTAGAGTAATGAATTAAATAATCATCAATTTGGGTGTATGTATGTATGTGTGTAAATTGTAATGATGCATTTGGCCAAAATAATAAAAAAATTGTAATGATGCAGGATAAGGCGGGTTTGATATTCTGTGTAGAAGACAGAGCAGTGTTGTGTGAAGATTGTGATGAGCCAATTCACTCGCCTGGTACACTTTCTGCAAATCATCAGCGATTTCTTGCCACTGGTGTCAGAGTTTCCTTATTCAACTCTCCTTCTAAAACCAACAATACCACTTATGATCAGAAAAGTATCATGGAGAAGAAGATGAAGATGGAGCAACAAGATTCTCTCAAGATTCCCTCACAAGATTCTCTCAAGATTCCCTCTCAAACTCCTCCTCATTATCAGCTTCATGCTGCCTTCACATCCTCATCATCCTGGGCTTTTGATGACCTCTTGGAATTTGCAGGCTCTGAATCGCTTCAGCCTCATAAGGTAATAAGCCATATAAAAAGAAATGAACAATTATTAAAAAATTATGGGTCAAATGCTCAAATTAAATGTATGCACTTAAGTGCATTTTGGTCTTAAATGTTGGTATTTAGTTTTATTTTTGGTCTCCAACTATTGAATGTGTTCATATCTATCTCCCTTTAAGTTCGAATGTGATAAGTCTAAGAGTTACATGTTGCTTTAACGAGTACTTTATTATCCGGTTAGAGTTGTTGGTAAACGAGGTCAAATCGCGTGCTGAAAGTGAGTCGCTCATTTTACAGTCAAACATGTAAATTTGGTCATATCTCTCTCGTTTCAAGTCTGAACGTGACGAATTCAAAATTACAAATTACTCTTAATGAGTCATTTTTTTCCTTGAAAGCAGGTTTGGAACCAAGTTAAAAATTATGAAAAATTGGTCTCAACCCATTTTCGAGCCCAATTTGACCTCATTTCTTTCAACTGAACAAAAAAAGACTTGTTAAGAGCAACTCGTATCTCCAAACTCTTCACATTTAGACTTGAAACGAGAGAGATATGACAAACTTTGTTTGTTAGACCATGAAATAATAGGCTCACTTTCGAAACCTGGTTTGATCTCGTTTTTTGACGACCCTAACTGAATAGAAAAATATTCATCAAAAGCAACACCTAGCTTTGAATTCGTTACATTTAAACTTGAAACGAGAGAGATATGATCCATATTTAGTAGTTTGGGACCAAGACGAAACTAAATGGCAACATTTAGTACCAAAATGAACTTAAAGGCATACATTGAGGACCAATTTGAGCATTCGACAAAAAATCACGATACTTGTTACTTTCTCTGATTTATTAATTTAAATTATAATAAACATAATAAATGATCACTTTTAACAATTGCTTTTATTCAGAAGGATCCCGTTGAACTTGGGGAGCTGGAATGGGTAGCAGCAAATGAGGTTGGTCTGTTTGATGATGACTTTGGTAAGTATGAGAAAGAAGCCATAGCTGGAGCTCATCAAGTACCTCAACTTCCACTCACTCAAACTAATATTAATAATGTTGCCTCATTATATGATCCTTATACTTACACACCCTTTAATAATCCCTATGGGTCTCGCAATTTCAAGAAGCCTAGGAATATTATTCCACTACCACTTGTTCATGATGACGATGACCACTTCATCGTCCCTGATCTTGGCTGAAAGCCTGAAACTACCTCGTATACTTAATCGAACTCTCCTAGTTATATATATATATATGATGTAAGAATTAGAGCATAATGGCATATGCATATAAATAAGCTTGCTGTGTGGATCTTGATGTATGTATACTATGAAGATCGAACTAGATAGTTAATATGTATGACAGTTAAAAAACCATATATTTTATAGTTATTCTAAAGTAAAGTTATAAATTTCGAGGTAGTCTATATAAAGATAGAAACTCCACTATAAGATTAGCTTATTTACATATAATACACACACGTCTATTATCCTTTTTCTTGTACATAACTTAAAAGTCCTAGAAAGAGAAAGGAGAGTAAATAGTATACCAACGGAAAAGATAACTATAGGGAAGAAACTCAACTATTTGCCTAAATAAAGGCTAAAATGTACTTTGGTCCCTTATGTTTGGGATAGATTATAATCCGGTTCTTTATCTTTTTTTTTGTTGCAATTTTAGTCCTACAAGTTTCTCAAAAGTTTTACTTTTTGGTCCCAACAACTGAATGTGATTATATCTTTCCCATTTCAAGTTTGAATGTGAAGATTAGAGTCCAGAGTTGTCATCAATAGACAATGTCAAATTGGGCTTCGAAAGCGGGGAGCTCGTTTCATGGTCAAATGAATGGAGTTAGTCATATTTTTCTCATTTTAAGTCCAAATGCGATGAGTCCATAGCTACACGTTACACTTGATGAATTTTTTTTTTTCACATAGTTGGGACCGTCAACAAATAAGGCCAAATTGAGACCGAAAGTGAGTTTGAGACAACCAAACAGTGAAAAATTATGAAAACTTAGTCTCAAACTCACTTTAGGGTCCAATTTGACCTCATTTGTTGACATTTGCAATCGGAGAAAAAAGAAAGACTCATCAAAAGTAATTTGTAATTACGAACTCGTCACATTTGAACTTGAAATGAGAGATATAACCACTCTCGGTCATTTGATCGTAAAATGAGCAGTCCACTTTCAGAGCCCAATTTAATCTTGTTTATTGACGATCCCAATTGGGCAAAGAAAGGTGTCGGGAAAAGCAACAAATAGCTCTAGACTCGTTGCATCCAAATTTGAAGTGAAAGAGTTATGCTATTTTGTTGTTCGGGCCTAAGAGTAAAACTTTTAAAAACTCTGTAGGACCAAAATTGAAAAAAAAAAAAAAAAGAGAAAGAGAAAGGCTTGGATTATAACCTACGGCCTACCCCAAAGATATAATCACATTTTGGCCTCTAAAAGATATTATGACCTATCCTTCCACTTAACATAACTTTAGTTTTGCCTCCTAATAAGTGACGAATCATGGATGTCTTTGGTGATGATGGAGATTTCTGTCGGAGAAGAAATGCCTTTCATAAGCCATTTCCTATAGCCTTTACGTTGGATGATTAGAAAACTTTTTTGAAGATGGTTGGCTTTGAAGTGATCCTGATGCACCAAGCAGAAATTGCAATTTTTGCCAATTGAAGATATTGTGCCATATTTAAGCACCCTCTATTTTTATCAATGAAGAAAAAAGTGCAATTGTTGTTTAAAGGATTAATGTGTTATATAATCCATTGATCGGGATGATGGGACTCCCAAATGGAATATGAGATCATGATGAGATGCAATTGCTCTTGTTTTGAAAGAACAATTTGAAGAGGTGAAATTAATGATTGCTAGTGAAGATGCTAGTTCCTTACTTTGCAAATTTGATACAGGATAAGCAAGATGCAATTTGGATTGGACACATTACTGAGGTATGAAATACTATAGTTTAGCTTCTAGCCAAGCTTGAAAATCCAAAGTCACAAATGCTTAAATTTAACACAGACAAAATTGCTCTAGAAAAGGAGCACTTGAAAGATAAATGATTCAGAGAACTCACACTACTAATGTACCACTCAACACAATGGTAATACACATGAGAACCAAATTAAAAAATGGAGAATCTCCATCATAACGTGCATTTTGCATATCTTGGTGCAACGAATATCTTCAACAACAATACGAATGTGATGTGACCCAAGCAAACCTTTTCCAACATGATGCAATATCAATTAATTCAATAATTCCTCTCTTAAACTAAAATTTTTTGAATGTTAGACTTGTAAAAATGTTAGGAGACTTGTAAAAATGTTAGACTTCGATAATAAACCACTTCAATTGTTATTTTTTGTAAGATCTTTTAGAAAATGAAATTTCACATATATGTTTACTCTTGTCATGTAAAATTGAATCTTTTGAATGTTTAATTGTAAAAAAAAAAAAAACAAGTTGGATCATAGTGTGTGAAATGAAGCTCTATAAGTAATTTTCTCAACTAAATTACTTGAAAAACACAAGAAGGTGCTGCCACAAATTCTGTTTTAGTAGTTGAAAGAGTGACGACTTATTGGTTTTTAAATGAGCATGAAATGACTCTTGAACTAAGCATGCATAAGTGCTCTTTCTATTATTTGGATTTCCTACGTAGCTGATAGGAAGATAATGATAATGCCAAGCAAACCAAAGCATTATAAAAAACTTCTTTGCCACTTGAATGAACCTAATAGGAGCAATGAAGAGCAAAAATCCAGCAACAAGCACAACATAAAAATACACAAAAACAACAACACCGAGTGGCAAAAATTCCTCCAATGTGAAGGATAAAAACCACGGGACCTCCTCCAGAAAATGAAATCCACTATCACCAACAATTCTTACAAACATTCAGCAAGCCACAAGTGAACCAAATGATCTCTCAATCACAAACAAACTCCAAAAAACGAACTCAAGCTAAACAAGAGAGATAAGTTGTGATTAAAATCAAAACTGACAACGTTCTAATCGTCCAAATACAATCTCCACCGTTTAGAATGAAGAAAAAGGAGTCACGAACATATTCACCAAGATTCAGCTCGATCGAACACCGGATGAAAGACCGATCGTTGAAAACGACAAAACACGACGGTGCTGGGACGCCTAGAAAAATCAGTCCGATTCTTCACAAAAACCACCACCTTCCAGACCTACAAAATTGATCTCCACCGTTCAAAATGAAGAACAATATGTCAGCTACTTGCTCATAAAATTTCAGCCTAATCGGAGTTCCGATCACCGTAAACATAGAACAAGGTCAAATCTGAAAAATGATAAAACTCTCCCCTCTTTTGCTTGTGTAAACATGTGATTGTTCTCTCTTCAAACTTTTACTGCTCTTCCAATTAAGTCTAATTTTTCTCTCTTCTTACAAAAGATGCCAAAATCAAAGGTGCCTTGCAAATACGTGAGAGATCTTTTAGTAGCAAAGAGATGCATTTCATTTGAGTGCTCCGTATTTCTTTATAGCAACTATAGTTCTTCATTCCAAATTTATTTAAAATTTTTTTAAGCATCTTTCTTTAGTGAAATAAAAATTCCATTGATAGATTAATTTACCTCAATCCCAAGGAAATAATGCATTAAACCCAAATTAGACATATCAAATTCTTCCATAATTGATTTCTTGAACATTTTGAACATAATACTATTATTTTCAATAAATATGAGGTCATCAACAAATTTTCTTCTATCATCAAATTTGACAAAAATTATATGTTCATATGAACATTTTTCATAACCTTTTTTTAAGAAATATGTTTCAATTCGACAATACCAACTCAACTTTTGATTATATTGGTGAATCTAATATTTACCACTAATAATAAAATAAGTTTACCAGCGAATACTACTGGTATATGTATAATCTAACTATACAACAAGTTAATCATTTAGTATACATATATACATGATCGGTTAGTCTAACATGCAACTTGTTACATGTATACAATGGGTTATGTGGTATAATCATAACTATTGATGTAATCTAATGCTATTAAATGATGGAAAGACAATTTGTTAAATTGGTAAACTTCATATTCTTAAGAAAAATAAAATTTAGTCCCTCAAAATATATAAAATTATGATATTGTCTAAAATACAAAATAACAATTTTATTATAAATAAACCCCTTGAATTATGGTCTATACAAAAAACTCCCTAAACTTGTTGCAAAAAAATCCTAAACTTAATTTTTAAATTGTGTAAATCACTTATTTTGTATATCTAAAATTTTTTAACAAAACTATCAAATCATCTTCTACATAGATTTTTTTTTATTTACCCTTCTTCTTTATGAGATTTCAAGTGTGCTCTTTTTTTTTGGCGAGAGACATGAATGGATAAAACACCTAACACGTGTGTTAGTCCTTATTCATATAACTTACTTTAATACTTCAAGTGTGCTCCTTTGACCATTCTTCTTCGCTTACTCATTCATTTTATCTTTGTCTGCATGCACTTATCCAAATTCTTGTTTAGTATTTTTACTGGCAAAAGGTATTAGTTAAGTACTTAAATTAGATTATGCCCATAAACCCAGCAAGGCCACATGTTTCCTCTTCTTGATTTCATATTGGACTCTCACAAACACCAAACACTTTTCTTAACTTCATGAACACTACTAAGGTAGGAGATTTGGTAAAAATGTTAGACTTCTACAATTGTTATTTTTTGTAAGATCTCTCAGAAAATGAAATTTCACATCTATGTTTGCTTTTGTCATGTAAAATTGAATCTTTTGAATGTTTAATTGTAAAAAAAATAAACAAGTAGGATCATATTGTGTGAAATGAAGCTCTATAAGTAATTTTCTGAACTAAATTGCTTGACAAACACAAGATGTTGTCACAAATTCTGATTTAGTGGTTGAAAGAGTGACAACTTATTGGTTTTTAAATGACCACGAAATGACTCTTGAACTAAGCATGCATAAGTGGTCTTTCTATTATTTGGATTTCCTACGTAGTTGATGGGAAGATAATGATAATGCTAAGCAAACCAAAACATTATAAAAAATTCTTCCCCATTTGAATGAACCTAATAGGAGCAATGAAGAGCAAAAATTTAGCAACAAGCACAACATAAAAATGCACAAAAACAACCACACCAGGAATTATTTAACGTGGAAAAAACTCCTCCAATGTGAAGGATAAAAACCACGGGACCTCATCCAGAAAATCAAATCCACTATCATCAACAATTTCTTATAAACATTCAGCAAGTCACGAGTGAACCAAATGATCTCTCAATCACAAACAAACTCCAAAAAACGAACTAGAGCTAAACAAGAGAGATAAGCTGTGATTAGAATAAAAACTGACAACGTTCTAATCGTCCAAATACAATCTCCACCGTTTAGAATGAAGAAAAAGGAGTCACGAACATACTCACTAAAAATCAGCTCGATCGAACACCGGATGGAAGGCTGATCGTTGAAAACGATGAAACACGACGGTGTTGGGACGCCCAGAAAAATCAGTCCGATTCGTCACCAAAACCACCACCTTCCAGACCTTCAAAACCGATCTCCACCTTTCCAAGTGAAGAACAATATGTCAGCTACTTGCCCAAAAACTTTCAGCCTGATCGGAGTTCCGATCACCGTACGATCACCGAAAACATAGAGCAAGGTCAAGTCTGAAAAATGATAAAACCCTCCTCTCTGTTGCTTGTGTAAACATGTGATTGTTCTCTCTTCAAACTTTTGCTGCTTTTACTCAGCTTCCCAAGAGAATGAAAAAGACAAAAATAACCCTAATGGGCTTAAAGTAAATGGACCTGACAAGTTTGATTTTTCCACATAGGAGAAAACTCAAATACCCAACATTAGCCACCAAAATCCAATTAAGTCTAATTTTTCTCTCTTCTTACAAAAGATGCCAAAATCAAAGGTGCCATGCAAATACTTGAGAGTTCTTTTAGTAGCAAAGAGATGCATCTCATTTGAGTGCTCCATATTTCCTCATAGCTACTATAGTTCTTCATCCCAAATTTATTTAAAATTTTTTTAAGCATGTTTATTTTATGAAATAAAATTCCATTGATACATTAATTTACCTCAATCCCAAAAAAATAATGCATTAAAACCAAATTAAACATATCAAATTCTTCCATAATTGATTTCTTGAACATTTTAAACATAATACTATTATTTTAAATAAATATGAGGTCATCAACAAATTTTCTTCTATCATCAAATTTGACAAAAATTATATATTCATATGGACACTTTTCATAACCTTCCTTTAAGAAATATGTTTCAATTCGACTATACCAACTCAACTTTTGATTATATTAATCAATCTAATATCTACCACTAATAATAAAATAAGTTTACCAACGAATACTACTGGGTATGTATAATCTAACTATACAACAAGTTAATCATTTAGTATATATATACATGATCGGTTAGTCTAACATGTAACTTGTTACATATATACAATGGGTTATATGGTATCATCATAACCATTGAGGTAATCTAATGGTATTAAACGATGGAAAAACAACTTGTTAAATTGGTAAACTTCATATTCTTAAGAAAAATAAAATTTAGTCCCTCAAAATATATAAAATTATGATATTGTCTAAAATATAAAATAACAATTTTATTATAAATTAACCCCTTGAATTATGGTCTATGTCCAAAAAACTCCCTAAACTTGTTGCGAAAAATTCCTAAACTTAAATTTTTAAATTGTGTAAATCACTTATTCTGTTTGTATATTTATAATTTTTTTAACAAAATTATCAAATAATCTTCTACGTCAGATTAATTTTAATCATACTTACATGATACATAGATTTTAAACATTATTTTTATTTACCCTTCTTCTTTATGAGATTTCAAGTGTTCTCCTTTGATCATTCTTCTTCGCTTACTCATTCATTTTATTTTTGCCGGCACTCACCCAAGTTTTTGTTTAGTATTTTTAATGACAATTCTTCTTCGCTTACTCATTCATTTTATTTTTGCCGGCACTCACCCAAGTTTTTGTTTAGTATTTTTAATGACAAAAGGTATTAGTTAAGTACTTAAGTTTGATTATGCCCATATACCCAGCACAAGGCCACATGTTTCCTCTTCTTGATTTCACTCTTGATCCTTTACCATAAAGGTAAATGACCTCTTGGTACTTCTAACGTTTGAGGTCAGTTTCAGTTATGCCCCTAACGTTTATTTTGTGTCAGTTATGCCCCCAACGTTTCACATTGGTGTCTTATACCCTAACCTCAATGTTTTTTGGTCCAAAGTCTTATTTTAGTCCCTCAAGTTTGCTCAAAGTTTTGTTTTGGTCCCTCAACTCAAAGAATCATCATCTTCACTACCACCACCACTACACCACCACCACCACCATCAGAAGTATTGTTCACCCGCCGAAAAAACTCCATTTTTGCATCATCCTGAGCTCCGTTTTGTTCATCTCTTTCAAGGGGTTTGATCACAGAGCACCATACAATCGATTTCATGTATTAATTTCTAAGATTGAACTTAAAAACACACAAAAGGCGAAGAACACGGACCAAAACAAAGTTTGAAGAAAAATTCAATTTGGCTCAATCGTGTATGTTTCTTGAAATTAGTTGTTGGGGTTTTATTTCTAGAACCTAAGGATTATTTTCCCCAAACAAAGTTTGAAGAAAAAGCTCGGTTTTCTGAGTTTTTCAAAACAGTCTAGTTAGGGTTCGTGTTCTTCGACTTTTATGTGTTTTTGAGTTTAATCTTACAAATTAATACATGAAATCGATTGTATGGTGTCCTGTAATCAAAACCTGTGAAAGAGATGAACAAAACGAAGCTTAGGATGGTGCAAAAATAGAGTTTTTCCGGCGGGTGAACAGTGTTTCTGATGGTGGTGGCGATGGTGTGGTGGTGGTGGTAGTGAAGATGATGATTCTTTTAGTTGAGAGACCAAAACGAAACTTTGAGCAAATTTGAAGGACCAAAATAAGACTTTGGCCCAAAAAACTTGAGGTTAGGGTATAATTGACACCAATATGAAACGTTGGGGGCATAACTGACTCAAAATAAACGTTAGGGGTATAACTGAAACTGACCCCAAACGTTAGGGGCACGAATAGGTCTTTTGCCTTTTAATACTATTAGATTGACCAAATAATATTATTTAGTATAATTCAGGGACCAAAAAAATATAAAATTTGTTCAAATTTAGAGACTAAATCGTCAATAAGGGCCAAATAGTTGATAATTGAAATATTTCAGAGGCCAAATCATGTATTTTCGATTATTTAGGGACTGATTAATTGACTCGGTATAAATTCAGGGACCAAATAGTAGATTTTCTCTTTAAACATTTTCACTTGTACTGCATATTTTGTTATGATGAATATCTCCCTGGCTCAAGATTACATGAAGTATGATAACCAACATAGTTTTACTTGATATATTATTCATCATATAAAGGTACATATATATAGTAACAAAAATAAGTTAAATCCTAATCCTAAGATCTTTGTCTTGTTTTTCAACACTCTTGCTCCAAATTCGCCTCATTTTTTGCTATCTAAGTTCTCTCTGTCATGGTAGCAGAAGAATGAAAGCACCAAATATTAATAATTCTTACTAACTGAAGTATTCTTTGTTTTTCAAGTAATAACATAGAAAAAAAAGTAATGACATAGAAACTCCAACAATAGATTCGCCTTCCTTTTGGTCGTCTAATTATTTCGTTTAAATGGCTAAAGAGAAGGAAAAAAAATGAGGTCGTCTAATTATTTCGTTTAGCAAACTAATCAGCTGCTAATTCAGTTATTACCGGCTACAATTTGTCTAGTGTTTTTTTTTTTAAGGACCAAAGTCTCAAATTGGTCCCTTATATATGGGTAGGTTTCTAATTGGTCTCTTATCTTTCATTTATTTCATAATGATCCTACATGTTTTCATGATGTTTTAAATTGGTCCAAAATCTAATTTCAAGACTTGATTTGACGCCATTTATTAGTGATCTTAACTGGGTAGAAAAAGAAATTTTCAAGAGTTAACACATAGTTCTGAACTTATTGTATTCAGACTTGAAACGAGACAAATATGATCAACTTTACTTGTTTGACCGTGAAACGAGTTACTTTATCTACTTTTGGAACTCGATTTGACCTTATGTATTGATGTTTTCAAAGTACTTGTCAAAAGAAACTTATAACTCTGAATTCATCGCGTTTGAGTTTGAAATGAGAGAAATATATAACTACATTCGATATTTTTAAGACCAATTTGAAACATCATAGAAATATATAGGAACAATTTGAAACAGATGAAAGATAATGGACCAATTTGAAATCTACTCCATACACAAGGGACCAATTTGAGACTTTTGGCCTTTTTTTAAATATATATAGATATAGATTTTTATCCAATCAGATGCAGCTCAATATGTGATATGTGTCTCAACTCTCAAGTCTCCTAGTCTCACTATCTTACCATATCGGGTAAGCAAAGATTGAAGTAGCCAAACAAAACCCATCATCTGAGTTCAGGGCCTTTAATTCAAGCGTCTTATTCGTTCTTTATCAACGTTTTTTATTATTGTTTTTGGATAATCAGATGAGGAAACTAGGGGTTTTTCGCCAACAATGGGGTTTTGTGTCCCCTGTACGAACATCTCATTGCCGCTATACGTGTAAATATCCATATATTCCTCGGACATTCAAATTTCTGTCTGATTTGGGCGATTTCGATTATCCTACACTTGCGTCTAGCTTTGCTGCTTCTGCTTCTTCAGCTCCTTCTGTAGGTGGCTCCGGTGCCGAATATACCGGTAATTTTGATTCCTCAACTCTTCTTTGTCTTCATCAAATTTCTAGTTATTTAGTGTGTGCCTTCTTGTGAAATTTTTTGTTGACCTATTCTTCCATTTTTTTGGGTTTTCTTTTTTGCCAAAGTACACTTTTAATCCCATAAATTTTGTTCAGGTCTCAATTTAGTCCCATAACTTTTTTTTGTTGCATTTCCAGTGCCATATCTTATTGTTTAGGTTTCAGATTTGGTCTGTTACACTTTTATTCTCATTTCTTTGGGTAAGTTGCAGAATTAGTCTTATATCTTTTGGTTTGCAAAATTGGTCTCGTATTTTTGGATCAAGTGCAAAATTGGTCCCGTATTTTAGGTCAGGTGGGAGTGATGATGGAATTTTTTGCAAAGATATAAGACCAAATCTGCAGCCTAAAGAAAAGATATGAGATCAAAAGTGCAATAAAAAAAATTATGGGACCAAATTGAGAGCTAAGTAAAAGTATGGGACCAAAAGTGAACTTTAACCTTTCTTTTTTTTATTTGATGATGATGATACTAGGTTATTTCTTGATTGTTTTTTTTTTCTTTTGTTTCCTCATTTCCAACCTCTAGTAGCTCAAGTTGAGATTGGGAAAAGTGCTATCTTGTTTGGCTTCTATCAAACTTGCTCGGTTTAAGTTCTGTAATCGCTTTTTATAAAATAATTAGGGTAAATTACACTTTCGTATCCTATGGTTTAGTCATATTTCACTTTGGTACCCTGTGGTTTCAAAAGTGACACTTTGGTACCATGTGTTATTCTCCATTAACACTTTGGTACCTTTTGGAGCTATTTTGTAATTTTAACCATAATAAATCTTGCAAAAATTACATTTTGACCTTCAATATTTTCAGAAAATTACAAATAGGTACCTGAATACATATTATCTAGGGACTAAAATGAAAACTATAAAAAAATATTAGGGGTCAAAATGTAATTTTTGTAAAATTTGTTATAGTTAAAATTACAAAATAGCTCCAAAGGGTACCAAAGTGTTAATGGAGAATACCACAGGGTACCAAAGTGTCACTTTCTAAACCACAGGATACCAAAGTGAAATATGACCAAACCACAGGGTATCAAAGTATAATTTACCCAAATAATTAACTCGTTTCACAACAAAATGACATTCCTATGATAGGAAAGCGTACACAGAATCAGGTATAAAAATTAATAAATCTTCATGCATCTGCACAAATAATTTGAGGGTGCTGGCAAGTTAGACACCAATAATGCCATTATGTAGTGTCAACACTTGATTGGCACACACGTCCATACGAATTATTTGAAGAAATTTTCTCTTCATTCTGTTTTATGGCTTTGTTTAACATGTGCTGAATTTAGGTAAAGGCTTTAGGTCATCAATTAGTCAATTCTTATTTACTAAGGGTCAGTTCGTTTCCGTTGTTTTTAAAATTTGTTTTGATTATAATCATAGTTTGATTATAATCAAAGTTGATTATTTTTGTAGTGGTGTTTGGATGATTGTTGATTATTTGGTGTGAAATTATTAAAATGGGTATGTAATGATTGTGGTAGGTGGATAAAAAGTAAGGAAATTGATAAATTGTATAGGGGTATAAATGAAAGAAAAAGTTGGAAAAAGTAAGATGTGATTTGATTATAATAAAAGTGTGTTTGGATGTGATTGTTGTTTGGAAAAAAATAAAAAATGTTAATGTTTGTCTTGAAAAGCGTGAAATCTTGATTATTTTTGTGTGCAAGTGGGGGGATGATTATCCAAATCGGTGCACCGTTTCATTTTTGCCTACGAAATGGTGCACCAAAA